>JAEQBH010008127.1:0-129690 GCA_016808115.1 Tetrastigma voinierianum
CACAAAGATTTTTCGAAAAAATAAATGAAATAAAATTTTTGAAAAGTAAAATAAAATCAAATCAAATCAAATCAAATGAAAAAAATTTTAAAAAATAAAATTTTACGATAATGATCCGACGTACTAATTAATTGTCTCGCATCGTATATAAAATGTAGAACATAGTATATGAACTGTATCCTGTGTATGAATAGTGTCTCTGGGATGCTTATGCCTTTGTAGATACCAGATCAGATGCACTACCATTCAATCGTAGATGGCTGGCCAGAGGACGAGGAATGCAGGGCGTCCACGGCAATCGGTCGCACCACTCAATGACATTGTGCTTTACCGAGGTCAGAGGGGGTATTGCGATCACCTGGCTATTGCACAGCCGGGTATAGTAGGTGTCGAGGTCCGAAAAACCTCCGCAGGTTTACGCATCATCCTCCGACATTCACAGGAGTGGGATCCATGGCGGCTGGCACTTCACTGGGTTCACGCAGATCGACAAGTGGTTGTGAAGTTAGCTGAGACAATTCCTCCGACGCCTTACCAAAGATTAGACTAGCAAGGTTTCAGCCTAGAGGGCGAGGCCCGCATGGTGGAAGGGCAAGGACCTCTGGGAGATCTGTATGACATGGGCAAGAGTTTCTCGTGGAGCCGGTGCAAGGCTCAGAGTTCCTGTGAGTCGGCTGGTGGGGGCGACGACTGTGGATGGATTATGGGCTAGGATCCACGTGAGTTAACCGCTTTTCCTCGATGATTACGTACGCATGGCCAAGGTGAGAGATCTTGAGAATGGGCCGAAGTCGGGTCTATCTGCCGTGATCAGAAATTTCGCCTACGTAGACATGGATCTAGTCGGCTGACACTCGACCATAGAGAGATCGAGGATGCCTGAGCACTCAAGATGCGGTGTTAGTAGCAAGAGGAAGGAGAGCCGCTTTCTTTCTGGCCGAGAATGAGGGCTTCTGGGTCACGAGGGTCTCAGCAGAGGTCAGCGAACGCTGGGGTGACAGATGAGGTCACACGACTAGGCATAGGGGCACACGCCGCCGCAATTCTGACATACGAGGAGTGATCACCGTGATCCTGGGTGATTGGGGACAAACACACCCCAAAGGCCATAGGACAGGAGAGGGTGCAACATTCCACCACACCCTGCATGGGTCGAGAGGAGCCGCCACTGTAGGTGTTATACAAGCACCAAATATTGCATGGGCCGAGGGGCCGCAGTGTGGCCGAGTAAGGCATGTGAGTCCGCAGCCGATGTCGAGGACTCCAGGGGCATGTTCACGCATCGTGCAGCAGGTCGAGCATGGGCCAGATCAACCTATACAGGTACGCTGATACCCGCAATTATTTTGCATCATGTTCATCACACGACCTTGTGTGATGTTCAGCATGTAGGTCGAAGCTTTTAGAAAAGTCGGAGAGATGATAGAAATTCTTCCCTAGGATATGTGGTGAGAGTTATCAATGTGTCGAGATCGCGAAATCGTGGATCCCCGTTGACGGCTTCATGGTGGACCTTAGGTGGCGTATTTATCGGGTGCCGACGCTATTCTCGACATGGACGAGTCGACACCATCGTGGCTGTCGCACTGACGCGACCTACCGTTGTCACACCCGACACGGCTCGTGTCAGAGGTTAAGTATATGAAGGTGGTCGACGCGCATGTGCGTGAGAATTTCGGATCAATTCTTTATGAGGAGAACGTGGAGACCCCGTAAATTCCACTTTCAAAAGGGCAAAATCGCACTTTGCTCAAAAGCCCGAAATTTTTCTAGATCTCGATGACCTAAACGGACTTCTCCGCTGAATCGTCTCTCGCCAAATTCAGCTGTCGACATCGACTTACGACCGACACAAATAAATTTGTATGGTTTATATAATGATCGAAAGATCTAAAAATAAATTAAAATGCGATAGTGACAAAGTCACCTATGGGGTCATGTAATCATGATATATACACATATGAATATAGAGATGATGGAAATGCACTACGTAGATTAAAGCAATGCTCGAACCAGCTAGTGGACATGATCAAGATTATTGAAATTGTTAACAGATAATAGGACAAGAGGTATACACATCCTCTCTTCTAAATTGAAAAGGGGAACAAATGTGCATGAGGAAAAACTAATTGACAAAGGAGTTTAGGGTTTGAGTTTGTGAGTGAGAGGATGACTCTCTCTAGTTTTCTACAAGGATCCGACCATCGATTCCTCTTCAGGCAAAGAAGGAAGTCGTTTACGCTGGCGAGGGCAACGCTGCAAGGATCCGCTTCTCGAGTTTCAAACTCCGCAGGTGTGGTTTTATCCTACTTTAGTTACACTTTACTAAGTGTTTTGGATGATTCTATTGGTTCGAGGTCAACAGGCTTTTGATCGGCCCCAAATCTTGAACCGAGGAAGTTTTAGAAACTTCCATTTGACAATCGTAGATCATTTCACGGACTGTTCGGGGTTGTTCATGGTATAATTTGCGTTATAAATTGTATTGTGGTGTGTATAAGGCCTAAATGGGCTGGCGATTTCTGTGTCTACAAATGTGGAACCATGGCTGGATGGATCAGTCAGAATGTAGTAATTCGAGGGTTTTCTACTATTCATGTGAATAGTGTTCACGAAATATTTTTAAGTAAAAATGCGTTTCACGAAGAATTCATAAATGTAACGTGAGCTTAATTCGCGAATGGATTGGTGGTTGCATAACATGCTTCAGCGATTAACTGGCCAGCACAGATATCATGTTTATATATTAGCATGTGTTGTATAATTTGTGTTAAATGAGATACGCATTTCATATGCACCTGCAACCTAGGAAATTAGGTGTGTGCATGACATGAAAATTGAAAGAAAATCGAATTACTTTCGCTATGAAATAATTTCGGCGTGATGATTTTCCGTAGAATTTTAGTTGGGAGATGGTCCTACAATTACACGCCTGAGAGCTCACGTATTGTTTGGAAGGTTCTCAACACATTTACTCTCGAGGGAGAAGTCCTCATATTTTTACCGATTAATTTCTAGTAGTGTATTTTCAAAACAACAAAGTTTTGTTTTAAAACGATATTTTTCTCTATACATGGCTTAGGTAGTGAGAGTCATGAGGACTCAGACACGAATCCGCATTGCATTCAAGAGGATCACGACTCCGCTGAATCTACACATGTGATCATCAGTGACATGCACTTAAAGGAGTAACTCACGAAATGATTCCACTATCGGCATTAGCTCACCCCGTTTATGACATATTATTTCGCACAAAGAGCGTGACGAGAACCCATCGCCATCTTAGAGGCCGATTTTGAAGAAGTCAGGGTTGTGGCTTAGGTAAGCTTTGCGTTGGATACATGTATTAGGAATGTTTTAAACTTTAATATATGCTTACACAATAAATTATTATCCCGAAACTATGGTATGGGCTTAGCGATATCAGATGAATATCATTAGATGACCCAAGCCACTGCGACACTCATGCATATGTCTCTCCGATGTCGATGTCAGATCGTGATTGGCTTCGGGCAGGCCCCCATACAGCAAGACTCTACCCGATTCGTGAGTAGGCCCGTCACCCGACACCACGAGCATCTCTCACTGCCGGACTTGATATCAACTGACCCCTACAAAATATTAAGAAGAGAATATCATATCACATAAATACATATAACTATATATTCAAAATTATTTATTGCGATACTTTCTCGAGCAGGTGAAAATGCAGTATGGTGATAATTCGTGGATGCTCAAAAATAATCATGAAGGTCTAGGAGGAAAGTCAGCATTGCCGATCAGATTTTCATGATTAATTTAAGAGAAGAAATAGCAAATCAACTAGTTGCTCATTAATTTTGTTTTTATATTAACATATTTTGCTTCTAGAACCAATATAAAATATGTCTTTCATTATATTTATGTCTTTTGTTTTATATTATGATTTATTTATGGATATTTCTAAAGATTTGATTTTTACAATAATTAATAATTGTAGTGAAAATAAAATATTAATAAATTTTATTTATTGGATAATATGTAATACAATGATAATAAGGTAAATATGTAAATGCATAATTTTTTCAAAAGATTCGTATTTATATATTATCAAATAATATATTTATTTATAAAGATTCAATTGCTTATATCTATCAACATTTATTAAGAGATGTATTCAATACTATTTAAATTAATATCATTTAATTTTTTCATTTTATCAAACAAGAGACTTGGCTTTCCCTCTTTGCTTTTGTTAGACACTGTCGCTTATCAGAATTACATTATTTTCGTGTTAGGTATAAATTTTTTTTTATTGTTGTAATTAATTTTCATTTTTTGAGAATATTATTTTTTTCCACTTCTTGTCTTTTAAGACAATTTTTCGGTCTGATGCAAGAGCAAGAAGATAAAAATTAAAATAAATAAAAGTAAATGTGAAATACAAAAGGGTAAAACTGAGTTGACCCAGGGTCTGGCAGCCCAACAACTCGCCCGAGTTAGAACGGTCCGGAGGGTTAAAAGCGGAGAGCTTGAGAGAGAGAGAGAGAGAGAGAGAGAAGGATGCTGGGAAGGAGGTTAATTTCCTTTCTGAAGCAGGTCTCCGGCATCCCCAGCTTCCAGGTTAGATGTTATCACCATATCATCTCTATTTTGTTCTTCTTTGTTAAGTGTTTTATTATATTTGAGGTTTAAGTTCACTTTCCTCTGTTTGTCAAGGAGAAATTGAGTAGCAGAGAAATGGGAAACATTTTTTTCTGGTTTTTATTTATTTTATATTTTTGGAACTACGAATTGCATTATGAAGAAACAAATATTCGTTTATGGCTGTACACAGCTAGGTTCAGGGGAGGTTTTGTTTTCCCATTCTCCTGAATAAGGAGAGATGAAAAATTCAAAGTTTTAGTTTAGTTTATGTTCTTTCATTTTTCTCAGCAACCAAGTGAAAGGAGTTTGCTGGGCAGATACAAGAGAAGGCGATCATAAAATATTTCTGATCATACTTTTCTATTGTATTATTTTGTAGTTATGGATGAACTTTGGTTTAGATGATATCAAGCTTCATAAAGGTTTGAAAATTTGACTACTCTTTGTTTGGATGCTGCAGAAAAAGAGAAAAAGAAATAAAAATAAAATATGATACGTTTGAACAGGTAAAGATGGGTAAGGTACATAGTAAAAGAAGAAAAAGCACACTGACGTAGGATGAAGAGGTTACCTAAGGCAATACCTTAAAGGAAAAAGCATAAAAAAAACCTGACACTGTAAGACCCTGCCCACTCCAAAAAATCATGCAAAGGCTTTGAACATTCTCTTAAATACAAGCTAACTAAGCTGAAAGATTAAGAAGGAACAAAAATTTGATCAATTAGCCATTCTGATCCTTATCTTGAAAAGCTCTTTAATTGTGTTTGAGCCGAATTATCCAAAAGAATGTAAAGTGGGCAATTTTCCGCATCTTTTCCTTTTCTTTTCTTCAAAGGAAGAAATTTGTTAGGGTGCTAAATGATGAGACTGAGATTGAAATTTGTTTTCTACATGGGCAACTTTTGTTGATAAAATTTCTCCTTTGATTCTTTAAACATAAATGGAACATAGACATTGAATCAATTTGAGCCACTTTGCAGTCCTGTGTCTGGGGAAGGAAGGGGAGCAAGGGCTTTGGTCGTAAGGCAGTGTCTTTTTGATTACTGCTTGTGGCTGTTGCTTTTGAGTGCTCTTGATGACTCATATTTATGGTTGTACTGTGCATGCCAATTGTTTCTTTTTAGGAAAGTGTGTTTATATCAATACAAATCTAAAACTTTGTTCAATGGAAATGAGGAGGGATTTGAGAATTTAATAGACATACCCGCTATTTTCATATGATTTTATTGCACCACATATTTAGTGCTAGGAGGTTAAAGAAAATTTTGATTCTTTATTTTTATGTTTAAGTTTCTCTTCAATATTCAAGTATTTAAGACTTAGACATCCTAAAAGTGAATTAGTAAATAAGCTTCATAATTTGAAACTTGATCCCATGGCTTTCCAAAGAAGTGTGACTACAAAGTATTAACTGTATATTGGTGGAAGAAGTACACATAATACTGGAAAGAATCAGAAAATAATATTTCATGAAAGGCCTAAATATAATATGGAAATTGCAGAGAATCTGCTAATTTTAGTTACTAACACTTGATCTGTTAAATGGACCTATCCAATGTGGTTTATGATTACTTTAAAAGATGCAATGGAGGTGCTATAGGGTGTGTGAGAACTTTAATCAAGGTTGTTGTTTAACAATCACAACGCCGCCTCCTATCTCTCCACCTACTAACTTTTCTCCTCCTTCATGAGCTTCTCCCAAGGGAAATCATGAGATTATAGAATGGAGCAAGAGGGAATAAAAGATGAATTAAAAGAAAAGAAAAACTTTGATCTTACACTGATACAGCAACACACAGTTTTTTTGTGCGGTCATGTTCTCAAGGAAGCATAATAGATGCTGAAGCTGCTATTATAGCTCTCCTTTCTCCTTTACACTATATAGGTGTGTGTGTAGACTTTTATACCCTCCCTAACATGACAACTTTCCGAATTCCTAATCTTTCCTTGGAAGAATAGTAAAACATGTGAGAAAGAAATATTATTTAGACTCTAAAAGAAATTGAAACTTTTCTAATATAATAACAAGATCAGAAGAAACAGAAGTTTGACAAAATGTCAACCATCACCTGAATGATAGCTCAACAAAAGTAAACTACTAAATATCAATCCTAATGAAACAAGTTGTCTTTTGGAAGGCAATTCAAAGATGTTGACCCCTTGTTCAAAGCAAGTTGTCTTTTGTGATTGGAAATGGGCGGAGAGTTAAGTTTTGGAAAGACACTTGGCTTCAGACTACCCCTTTTTATGCATCTTTTCCTAACATGTTTACTATGGCAGCTTTAAAGGAGGCGTGGGTGAGGGACCATTGGAGTGACTTTGATATCGGGGGTGGTTAGTTTCACCGAACTTTTCAATGATTGGGAAGTGGAGGAAGCTGAAAGGCTTTTGTGTGAACTTGAGAGATTTGTGCTAGCTGATGAGATTGAAAATGAGGTGAGATGGATGTTGACAAAAAGTGGGGTCTTCTCTGTGAAGTCAATGTTTACACTTTGCAACCTAGCATGAGTGAGCCTTTTCCTGGCAGATGTTGTGGAGATCCTATGTACAACCAAGATTACTTCACTGGGAGGTGGCTCGGGGAAAATTTTTAGTAACCTTGACTGGGGCCCCAAAGGAGGGGCATTTGTCTAGCAACACCCCGCAACCTGTGTCATCAAAGTGAGGAATCTATAATCACCTTTTGCTCTGCATCGCTCTAAGACAATAAGAGTTGGGAGTTATTGTTTTCCGCACCTTTCGGGATGACTTAAGTTCAGTTCGAGTTACTTCTTTGAGCTGAAGGGTGTTTTTTTTCGACAAAAGGAGGAAGAAGGTGTGGCAAGCAGCTCCTCTATGCCTGTTTTGGACAGTGTGGAGGGCTAGGAATAGAATCGTGTTTCGGGATGATATTTTGTCTATACAAAAACTTAAATCTTTGTTTATCTTCTTGTTGATGGAGGCCAGTTGTTATAGAAAATATCCCACCTTAGTCAGTTTTATTGATCGTGGGTTGTAAGTGATGTGAGGGACATTTTTGGTATAGTGTGGGTTTTGTGTGGGGAGCGATTTAGAGACTTGTTTTCAGATATTTCTTCTTATTTAAAAAAAAAAATTCAATCCCCATGAAACAAAAAGGCTCTAAATAGATAATGGCACCAAATCAACTCAAGGCAAGGCGGCCCTAAAATGCCTCAAGGAGCAAAAACATTTTTGAAAATATATTACTTTATATTATAATCATTCAAATAAAATATTATTTACTATTCTATAAAAATGAATATTTCTGGTTACTTGTTTCTAAAAAATAGTTTAAAAAATATAATAATAAATTATTTTGGTAAAATACAAATATCAGAGATCGGAAAATTATATTGAATTCTATTTTAAAATAATTATATTGGAAAATTATTTTAAATGATACAATATTTGGTCCATATTCCAAAATTATAATTTATTTTATACTATAATTATTCAAATAAACTATTTCATTATATGTTAGAAAACGGATATTAACAAATTCCAAATGGACATAATTATTTATTCCAAAATTTCACTATATTTTATTATTTTTTATTCAATATAATGTTTTTAATATATTATAAAAGATTTATTAATTATATAATGTGATCACAAAAGGTTTACGCCTCACCTTATGTTTTTGTCTTTGAAACCATTGCTTGTGGCCATCCACTGTATATGATTTTTCTTTAAAATAGAAAAGCAACAAATAAACAAAATAAGCTATATGAGGAAACAAATTCATTCAGTCATACCAAAATTTCCATTCTAATCTTAGTCTGACGAACCTAGACATGCATAATAAGGTCATGAAGTAGATGGACAAGCTAGATAAAGTACTCCAACTGAGTGTTATCCTCCCACCTTTAGTGGTATATTGTCTCTTCCATAAGGTCAAACTCTTGCAAAACCTCTCCTCTATACCATCCCACAACCACCAAATTATGTTGAGCAGCCAAAGGAAGCCCAGATAAGAGGAAGTGTCCCCACCTTGCAACCTAACTTAAGGGCCAAGTCCTCTACATTTTCAACCCTCCCCACTGGAATTATTTCACTCTTGCTTAAATTAATTTTCAACCTTGAAATTGCTTCAAATCACATTAATAACCAACAGATATGCCAATTGTTTCTAATGCCTCAAAAACACAAGGGTATCATTTCATGAGTAATGATTAAAGATAATCACCTCTCCACCCCTTCCTTCATTTTCACAACTAGATTAGAAGTCCCCTTCTACTGGTCTAGCAATGAGACGACTCAAAGCCTCCATCCCAATGACAAAGAGGTAAGGTGAAAGAGGGTTACTTTGCCTTAGACCCCTTAAACTACTGAAAAAACTTGTAGGAGTGCCATTCACCAAAATGAAGAAGGTCACCTTAGAGATGCACCACTTTATCCAATTAATCCACTTTCTTCCAAAAACCATCTTGGCCCATTACAAAAATCAAAGTCCCACCTAGCTGGGTCATAAGCCTTATCATTATCCAATCTCGCATAAGAGCCCACTCTCTTTCAACAAGTAATCAATAACCTCATTAGTAATTACAGCAGTGTCTAGTATCTGTCTTCCCTTTGTGAAAGCGTTTTGGGTTGAAGACGCTTCCTTTTCCACCATCCTCTTTAGTCTATCAGGAAGCACCTTAGCAAGAATCTTCTACAAACCGCCCACCAAGCTAATAGGTCTAAAGTCTTTAAGATTAACAACATTCCCTCTTTTTGGAATCAAAGCCAAAAATGTATTGTTCAAACTTTTAACAAATCTATTATGCTCATAAAACCCTTTCAAAAATCTCATGACCTCATCCTTTTCAAAATCCTAGCAAAATTGGGATAAGGCGATCAAGGAACTATCCGGACCAAGCGCTTTATCCCCATTCAAATCGAATAGTGCAACAAACACCTCCTCATGGAGAAAGAAGCCTTTGAATTTGGCAGCATTGTCTCCATCAATTCTATTAAAATCAAGACCTGAGAGATTAGGACGCCATCCACCTAAGTCAGACATTGAAAATCATCCACGACACCCCTCCGAATGACAGTCCCCTCCTCTAACCAGATGCCATGAATCCTAATCTTTTTCGTATAATTTCTTCTTCTATGGGAGTTGAACACTTTTGGAAAATCCCATATTCCCGTCACCTCCTTAGCTAAATTTCTCTAGACTTTTGCTTCCGTGATATCTCCTCCAAAAGAGACCATTTTAAAATCCTCCTTAGCCACTTTTTCTCTCTTTTGCTTCCTCTAAAGAAAGCATTCTGGCCCTCTCTTGATCATCCCAAAAAATCACTCTACACAGGGCCTCGCTTTTATTCTCCCCCACCCTCCCAAACACCTCTTTGGTCCAAGTATTTAAGATGGCCTTTAGAGCTTGCAATTTAACTATCAAAAGGAAATTGAAAGAACCATTGTACTTCAAGACTTGCCACCAGCCTTTTAACAACTCCTTAAAGCCCTCTTCTTTTAGTCACATGTTCTAAAAACAAAAAGGAATGGGCCCTTTCCTAATCCCTCCTCCATCAAGCGGGCTTGGGAAATGATTCAAGACAGGTCTAGGAAGGGTACATTGTAGTGCTTCACTGAAATGTCTCTCCTAGTCCCCTCTAAAACCAAAAGCCAGGCTAATCTGGACATCAACTGATTGTTTCAGCCATCCCTCCAGGTGAACAGGACCCCCTAAAGTGGAAGATCTCTCAAACCTAACTCTTCCGTGACCTTTGAGAACCTTCTCATTGAAGTAGAAAACCTTCCTCCCCTTCTGACTCTTACAAGAGTTTCATATCACAAGTTGCTTGTAGTTACTAGAATATGTTGCTGTCAGGAGGAGTTTGGGGAGTGAATAATGTTTCACTACTAAATTTTGAGAAATAAGAAATCATTAAAGTCGTTCTATAAAATCATCTCATATGTAATATTCCTTTGAAGTTTGCTAAACATTTAGAGATTATTTCAATAATCCTCACCATTTGCTTGAAAACCTTTCAGCAAGGCCATGGAAAAAGCCACTAAGAATCAGATGCTGATAGATGCTATTGGAGAACCTATTGTTAGAGGTCCTTGGTACAATGCATCACTTGCAGTAGCTCATAAGAGGCAGTCTGTATCTTGCACGTTTCCTGTTTCTGGACCACAAGGCACTGGAATTTTTCAGTTGAAGGCAGTTCGTAATGGAGGTTGGTATATTTCTCTATGTTTTGATAGGTCTTTTTTTTTTATTGGTCAGTATATTTCTATGCAACTCCTTTCTTACGGTAAATCTTTTGCAGATATATATATAGAAATTTGGATAAAAAGGATTTCAATAATAAGTATAGACACTTGGATATGGTATAAGCAAAAGAAAAAGAGAAATCAATTAAATATCTATAAAAAGCCAAAGATATCTTTGATAAGAACTCTTCGTCCTTTCAATTTTATTCATGTCCCTTCTTACCATATCTAAATATTCTTATAACAGTTTACTTCTATTAACTCTCATTTTCTAAGGTAATTTAAAGTTAGAAAAGAATTAAGGATTCGATAATTCACGCCATATGACACAATTAAATACATGAGCTAAAGACTTGGTATCATAGCAAATACTTTAGTTAGAAAAAGCAGATGTTGAGTAACAATATTCTTGTTAAACATATATATATATATATATATATATACACACACACACACATATACATCTTGATAGGGGTAAGTATTTCTCTATTGACTTAACTGAAGCCCCCACAAACCCTTCCTATTGCTTTACCACTTGAGCCAAACCTTAAGGTTTTGAGATTATTATATTGTTGCATGAGGATTATCTTAATTAAGTGGGTAGTTGAAGCAGTTCATTTGTAGTTCCCAAGTACTTACCATAGTCACCTCTGAAGCACAAACGGAGTGGAGGTCAAGATGGCAAAGCTCTATCCTGCCGGGAACATTTTCTTATGTGTACTGGTTGGAGAGAACATTTCTGTAATGCAACTTACTACTTATTACTAGAATACTAGGCCAGTTTCAGACCACCGTCCAACTCTGCTTGACAGTGAAGGACTAGAGAAGCCAAAATGCCTTTCTAGTTTGAAAATGTGGCGGCATAGGTTCAATAATGTAGCTGCTGTATGGCCACAGCATGAGCCAAGGATGCTTGCCAATATTGCTGTCCATATATGGCATCATTTTTGGAGGTGATGAGAAGGGTGATTAGCCCTGATGGAAAAGAAGCTAGGAAGAAAGACCATCTTGCTTATAGTGCAGAGATGGTGGAAAACATCCTGGAGGCAAAATCTTGCTCCTTTACCGAAAGAAGGGACATAAATACCAGATTTTTCCTTGGCAGACTAAGGCTCATAGAAATATCGAATCTTTAGATGGAGAATGAGCTGATGGTTCTTATGTTCAGGAAAAGCCACCCGAGAAAGATTGAAATTATTTTCAGCATCTCTTTTCTGAGTCAGGGAGGTGGTGGATCAGCATAGAGAGGGAGGTCTTTAAGCCGCTGACGGAAGAGGACACTAGGGAGTTCAAAAGGCCCTCTGGTGGGGAGGAAATTTGGATCATTATTGGAGTTGGGAAGGGTCAAAGCTCAGGACCTGGATGGCTTTACCCTTGGTTTTTGCAGAAGTAGCAGTTTGTCTGGCTGATATGCTGAATCTTTCCACGAGTTCTACCTTTGTCGACTTCGTGGAGGACATTGAATGCTTGATTAGTGTCGACTCCCACCCGCTGCATGGGGCCGGCATGAGGAGGGTGTTAAAGACATGATATTCATATTAAACCCAAAATCCTACAAGCTTGAGCTTTTAGGAGAGTTGGTAGTTAAAAAATCCTTAAGAAGGGGGTGCCAAGGACAAAGAGTTTAGGCCATAAGCCTAAGTAGATAGTTGTGTTGAACTTTGGCATGGTCTGGCTTAGTAAGCTCCGTGCAATCATTTGGGCAAGGTGATTTTGGTTTCCAAAATGCTTTATTAAGGGTAAATAGACACTGATGCCCTCATTGCAAAGAGAGCTGTTGATTTAAGGGGTGAAAAGCTAAGATTAGGGTGTAGTCTATGTTGTGCCATAATGAAAAGGTATGACCATTTTGATTGAGATTTCTTGCTTTCAACATTGAACTTAATTAGTTTTGGTCAAAAGAGAGTGAGCTGGATTGAATCTTGTGTACCATGGACCCATGGTTTTCTTCTTTATTCATACAATCCTCACAAGATCCTTCTAGAGCACTAGAGGTCTAAATCAAAGAGATTCATTATCCTTTATTCATTAATTGTGGTCATGAAAGTTTCAATTGGCTTCATCCAAAGGGCTTTGGAAGGGGGTCTTATTAAGGGATGTAGAAAAGAGATTGAAGAATAAAATGGTAGAAAATTTTTCTTCTATACTTTTTAGTATGGTATTGAGACCTATATATATATATATATATATATATATATATACACACACACATATATAGACATATTCCTAGTACCAACATTAGTAACCTTCCTAACCTAATTACAATCAATATCTTTAATTATGGGATTTTCTCCTAATTCACTCAATACAACATTATACAGTCACAACTTTCTATCCCACTCCTTTCACAAGAGTTTTGGGAAGTAGAAGAAAGATTTGAGGTTGAGAGTTCTCACCTCCTTTTGTTATTGGGCACTCTACTTCATTCCATGAGGTGGGTATGGAGTAATTACCTTATTCTATTATGTTTTTGAGGCAATTTCGTACTTGACAATTCATAAACTATCATTTACGGATACCTTTTTGGGTTAAATTGTATGTTACTGTTACTATCATGTCCTTGATTGACTTTATCGATTGTATTAGTTTAGAGTGAGAAGAGGGGAAGAGAGGTTTTGTTTTTTGTTCCTTTTTTCTTTCTTGCAAATGCATGTTCACTGAGGTCAAACATTTATTTTGCATTCATATATGTTCTTTCTTATTGCCTATCAACATGAAAGAGAGAGGACATGGAAATGAGTTAGGTTGTGGAGTGGGTTCTTTCGCACCAACTATTTGGGCCTAGAGATAGAGAGTGTGTGAACATCAAAGGTTGGCAAAAGAGTTTTTAGGAGTGGGTTTCCTTCCCACCAAGTATTTGGGCTTCTTGTTGAACATTCATTGTAGTCTTTATGGATTTATGGACTCCATAGAGGAAAGATACAAGAGAAGATTGACATCATGGAGAAGTTTGTTTCTTTCAAAGGTTTGTGTCATTAAAAAGCTCTTTATCAAGCGTACCTTGCATCTTTTTCTTGACATGTAATTCCAGCAAGAGAGTGGAGAATATTAGGAAGAATTCACAGAGACTTTTTGTGTGGATGAGGCTAGTTGGACAAAAAGATGCGCCTAGTGAGGTGGCCCATTGTTGTGCTAAAAAATGGGTTTGGGGTGATAAGAGTATGCTCAACGAAGCTCTTTGGAAAAGTGGCTATGGTGATTTCCTATAGAGCAATGCAACTTTTAGAAAAAGGTGATTATACGTAAGTATGGGTAATTGGAAGGGGGATGCTTTTCTGAAACTTATGGATCAAGTTTCTGAATAGCCATTGGAAAGGGTGGGGATTTTATTTCTTTTGAGATCCTGATTTGACAAAGGGTATTGATCTTAGAATCAAATTTTAGTAAAAACCTTTGTGTCTTGAGGACCTTTTAAAGTATTGGCTCCTGAGTTTAGAATCTTGCAAGCAATTGGGAGGCTCCATAGCAAACATTGGGATGGTAATTGCTGGAAATCCCAATTAGAGAAGGAAATTTTTTTCGGTTGGAAGTTGTTGGAGATGGCCTCCTTGTTGTAACTGCTGAACCTGTTCTTTATTTTAGTGACTTGGAGACTGAATTAATTTTGGACGACTTTATGAAGGGTTCCTTCTTTGTTAAATTCTGTTACTCATCTCCGGTCTTGCTGAACCCCTTAGTAGTAGGAATAAGATGGCTCGGAAAACAAAAGTGCCCACTTGTTGTATGATAAATAGCTACTGCATTGACAATCAAAATAACGAGTACATGGACCATATATCTCCATCCACTCTAAATGAATCTCTAAGTCATGTTTTTTTTTTAATCTTTCCGTTTTATGGATTTTCCCTTAGTTGTTGGCATGGTGATTTTGTGGCAACCAAGTGCAAGGTAGTGTGGAGGCTGATACATCTCCTTTGAAGATGATTAAGGCTTGGTGATGAAAGATGTAGTTCTTAAGGCTTTATTTACAACTTTACGTGGTCAAACAGGAGCTGGGCCCTTGTTTATATCTGTTTTGATTTTGTTGCAATATGGGGATTGGCTTCTTGATTCGTAGTGGGCCTTTTTGGCTGTTTGATTATTTGTTTATCGTATTTTTTATGTCATGCCCCCCTTGCATACATCGAGTGTACCTGCGATATATGCCCCCTTCCCCTTGTTAGGCTCTTATCCATTCCAATATCGTTATTTGCCTACACAATTAAAAAGTACAGGTCGCATTTCCATAGCAGTGAATTAATAAGGATATTTTCCAGTCTTGTATTTAGATTTTAATTAATGCTTTTAGATGCAATGATGCTCTTCAATGGCAGGGATTAATTGATTTCAAGAGATAGAAAGTGTTTTGGGATTGTTTTAATTTAGGGGACGTCAATTGAGAATTCGATGCACTGATGTCATGATTAAGTTAATATCTCCCACTACTACTGTTTTAATCGCTTTTACAAATGCTTCTGAGTTATAAAACATGTTTAGAATTTTAGTCCAAGCCTTTTGATTTCCTTTCCTTTGGGAAAGTGTTAAAGGTATAATATATATGATCTGAGAGAACATTTTTACACTGTTGTTGTTTGGGATGGAATTTGTTGTTTCCTAAATTTATAAATAGAAAGTGAGGAGTTTTTTTGGTCTTATGGAACAAGATGACAGCTGGTATTCATTTTTGCGGTCTCGTGACTGGGAGATTCTAATAATGGAAGCCCTTCTCCATGCCCCTGCCAATGAAGAAAAACAGCAAACCTTCCGGATAAGTCTCACAGACAACTTATCTGCTCCAGATCCTAACGCCTGCGTTGCTTGCCAGGCGCAAAGTTCGGAGGCTACTGCTACTGAGAAGAAATGAGATTCCAATCTATCAAGAATTCAAGACTGTTACCCTGTTTGCCCTTCCTCTCCTATACAAGTGTCCTTATTCTTTCAATTCCATTATGAAAACTGATTGCGGAGAACCTCCCAGTCGATATGTTCTATTTATCAAATTATGTGACAAATTTGTAATGTGTTTATTGTAGGAAGTGGGAACAATATTCTCTTGTTTTAAGGACACGGGTGACTGACTTAATATTCAATCCACGGCTGTGTAAGTAATCTCCTACGGCGAGAGAGAGAGATACATCTCATGACCTCAACTGGTGAGTAAATAAATCCCTTTTGAAGGATTTGAAGCCCAGTTGTGGGGTGGGGTTGACTGACTTGTAGAAATTGTGAAAAAGATTAGGGTTTGTTTGATTCCTGGTTTAGAAAACACATAGAACATCATTTTGGTGTTCTTTTTGAATTCACTCTTAACAGAAAAACAGTTTTGAAAAGTAGTAACCAAACCTAGTTTCAAAGACTACGAGTTTTGGACAAATATACGTTATTTAAAAAAAAATTACTAAAATAAGTAGAAAATCAAAATAATGTCCAAATTAAGATTTAACTACGTCAAGATACACACGCACGTCGCAATCGCTGTAATTTATAATTTTAAGTTACAAATAATTGCCTAAATTACAACCTATTACGGATATCCAAAAATACAATCAATTCACATCACCTGCATTACAAATTAATTTATCCAAATTAATCAACTTTTACCCAAATCAACCTAATTGCATCAAATGATAACCAATACACATCACCCGCGTTACAAATATTTCATCAAAATTAACCAACTTTCATCCTAAGTGCATCAAAATGACAGCCAATACATAACAATTGATAATTTCATATATAAACAAAATTATATAAATATATACACAATGTAATACAAATAACAATAGATATCAGCCGAGTCCTACTACGACTGGCGCTATTTTCTCTTAGATGCCTAGAATAATTGCATTGACTCAACTAAGATGCGCGATCCAAATGGATCCGAGGGGAGCGGAATGATCTACTTGGTAAATGAGCCGAAGGTCGCCTAAGTGGGCATGCACCCTAGTTTAGAATAAGGTCAATTATGGTCTCATTAATGGAGACACTATGTGGTGATGTCGCATGGTAATGTGGCCTCTAAGGTCAGGGGATATAGGTGATAATGGTGGACTTTCGCACGTATAAGTCTGGGGTGGTGTGGAAAACTCGTGTGGTATGGAAGTCTTGGGGTGAAGTGTGGAATACTCCGGGTGTCATGGAAGTCCATCACGGAACGATTGCAACATGACCACCCGCTCATCAACTCGGGAATTAAAGCCCAACCATAACCTCACCCATCACCTCTCCCTCTCCTCGACCTCCTGGACGGCCAGATTCTAACTCAGAGCGGATGACGCATGAGGTCTGGATGGTTCATATGACGATGCCTCCTTATTCAGAGGCCGGATGCTACCGATCCTCTCCTATAAGGCAAACCGCATCTAACAATGTGACGAATGTCGATAACAAGCTCGATAAGCACCACAGACATAGAGCAATCTCTACCATCCTGGGATATCTAAAAACAAACCAAACAAAAAGTAAATGTCACCGATGCATTAAATATTTGAAATAATTTAGAATTTAAAGATGCTTACTTACCAACAAGTGTGATGTCAGCTGCTATAAGACAGACTCTCATTCATCCCTACAGTGATGGTGTGATCAAATGTCCTATAATACGTCGATACCACTCCATATATGGATCATGGAAGTCCATAATATTAGCCATAAGAGGTGATGGGACGATCCTCTCTACACGTGTAGCCCATAAGGTGACGTATGGTGCATGATATGTTTCCTAATCACACTTGTGGCGCCCTCGTCTGTCAACCAAATGTAACTCGCTTAACGAGCAAGACTGAGGTATCCCCCATGAAGGCTAAACCGATGCAAGACTCGGCCTCGACAATGTCATTGTATAAATTTCAGCGATAAGCCGCGGGCATCAGCCCACCAAATCTTCTGGACGCTGAAGACATATATTAGGTGGGATGGAATCGACTCCGATGTATGGCTCCCATAACACCTTACAATTTGCCTTAATGTCAATATGACTAAATTATCATTATTGTGAATATGACTAAAAATAATTTATATTAATATATAATTACCTGATCATGAGTATGTGCATCCAAGTGGTCTCGATATAAGACGAGCACACCAGATGGGTTATGCACCCATGATAAAGGTACTCGCTAACGAAACCCTAATGGACAACCGACCACGCCAAACAGCCAACCTCGAACCTTAGGCTCGCTTGGTAATCCATGTTTATACCAATCGCTGCCTCCATCAACTACATTGCCATGATCGTGTAAGTGGTGAGGGACTGGATGTGCTACTAGTCGCCCAAAATCAGGTCGACCCACATGTAGTCTCTCCCAAGACCAGAGATGGATAAAAACCATTCAATATTAGCAACATCTTAGTATTGACTTTTATATGTGTATGGTTATAAATATTAGCAACATACCTGTAACAATGTAATACAACCGGAAATCTCAATAGCATTATCACAGCTCGCTTAGCATAACTCCTTGTGATATGTGCTAGAACTATACTATCTCTTAACTGTAAGTGTAGGTTTCATACAAATTCTTAAGTAAGGGGAGGAAACAGAGGGCGGACATGCGTATCTCTTCTTGTTTGCAAATAGAAAGGATTCTAGCAATGCTAGGATGAAACCATGTGCACTGTGCTCTAATGTCACCTCATCTGCGTCTATGGGTGGAGTCGATAAATGCTAAGACAACCACAGAGTTGAGACAAAGATCCTCAAGCTCGCCTACGATGGGATCACATCTAAACAGCCTTCGACACAGCTCAATTCCACGGTGGGATCACACCTAGCAGCTCCTGACATAGCGACGACACATCAGTTCTGATCGCGGTCCTCAACCCGTAAGCCTAGATGATGGCGACATCCCGTATCGTGATCGCTATTTCCCCAACTCGGTAAATGAAATGTGTCTTAGACGCCATCTCTCAAACTGCATCGATGAGGGCCTAATTGAGGACGGTTCAAGCGTACGTACTCATAAAAGCCGGCCGATCAATGCATCGTGAACACGAGGATCCATATGCCACTCTCGCATGAACTTCGACATCTACCATCGATATGTGAGTATCGACGAAAGCTGCAAAGATGTCAATAAATAAATTCCTACCCTTTCATTACACAATAATCGAAAACAACATTTTATGATATGAAAAATGCATACCTGAGTAGTGTCCACTAAATGAGATCAATGTCTGTCCTATAAAACCAAGATAGATTTATTTAACGAATCTGCATCATAAGGCCCTTTGAATGTCATATTTGTAACATATAACAATCAATAACGATAAACAAATGAGCAAGTACTAGTGTATAGATACAATCCAATTAAGAAGGCAATGAAACAACAACAAAAATACATGTTTCAACTAACTGATTCCTATGTTACAAAGATCGGCGACAGGACTGAAGCCGTTTTTGTAGCACCCACATGTGATAGTAGTCTTCCCCTCTCTAAAATCCATTTCATTATGCAAACTAGTTGATTTGGGACGTCCACGTGATGTGTGTTTCATTGACTCATAAGACATAATGGTTGGACCTTCATAAGGAGGCCATTTATATTCATCGAAAATGGGATGGAACAAGGTTGCCCATGTATCATAGTACGATTGAGTACTATAGTAGCCTTGAACAAATGATCGAAAATCTATGGAGTGAAACTGACATGCTACTATAATATGACTATAGGGAAATCCATGTATAAGTGTCTTACCACAAATGCATTTATGATCATGTAAGTTGAGGCGATGTGTTCAACCTCTCTTTGACTTGACATGAAATTGTCCCTGGTTGTGATCGTAAGGAACAATCTCAAATGATCCAGCTTTAACCACATGTGCCTTAATCTTAGCATCAACATATGAAGTATACTGCTCATCTGATGTCAATATGTTATAACTCGTTCTTCGCAACAAAGTAGCTTATCGAGCCCAAAAGGTCAATCAACCACGTATTTACTCGTAAGCCCGATCTCCTTTAAGAACACTATTGAAAACCTCAAACATGTTTGTAGTCATTATTTTATATCTTCGACCTTCATCATGTGAAAGTGCTCATTTCTTAAAAGGGATTGCCTCTAACCATCGTTGTGCTTTTAAATTAATTCTCCCAATTGTGTCCATGTGCTTATTGAATTTTCCAACTTCAGTTGCTAAAGCTACTCTGCACACGAAATTCTTTAAGGTTTTATCTTTGAATCGATTCATAAAGTTGATTGCAAGATGACGCATGCAAATCCTATGATATGCATATGGTTCAATCCAACCAAGATGAACATCAGTCATTGCTGCCATGATGCCTAGATATTTGTAAGCCATAACACAAAGTCCCATTCGTTGAGTTACCTAGTTTCTAATACATGCCAAGAACCATCCCCAACTATCAATATTCTCTCATTCTGTAATAGCAAATGCTAGTGGAAACACTTGATTATTTCCATCACAACCCATAGCAATCATTAACGTGTCTTTATACTTCCCATACAAATGTGTACCATCAATACTCAAGATGGGTTCACAATAATCGAATCCTTCAATAGATGGATGAAACGCCCAGAAAGCACGTTGAAATACCTCAGTGTTATGCATATGATTGTCAAATGTTTTCCAAGTTACAGCACATTTAGGATTTGCCTGCTCCAATGCCATAAAGAAGCATGACAATTCTACATATGACTTATGGAAGTCCCAAAATAAGATTGTAAGTGCTTTATGTTTCCAACCAATTGTATGATATTTCATATCTAAATTTCTCTATAATGGTTGCATGGATAGCAACTACTAACAAAGTGAAATGTGCCTTAATCATTGGCTTGATATGATTAACAACCAAGTTGTAGTCTAATTGTTGATGGTCCTGATTTAAGCAAGCATTAACACAAGTATGTAGACCTTTATACTTATTGATTGCGAAGAGAGATGTATCTTTTACAACCATGCGACGAAGCTCCATGTACATCGACACTCCTACTCTTCTTACATTTAACACTAGCAATTTTTCAAGATGCAACAACCACATACTTTTGGTATGCTTTAATAAAGTACAACTTTTAACAAAGATTCGTTAAGGCAACTTTGGAACTAAAACTGCCAACAACAAATTCTCCACTCGAAGCTTGCACATTATAGTTCACCCATGGAGTCCAGCTGATCAAACAACATTATCAAAGCCGCGATTTTCAAATCGGTGTGACGTGTGCTAAGTAATACTTAATTGCCCTTCTCATCCGGGTCCTCAAGATCAAGGTCCCTGATCCGTTTATTTGAGATATCACAACTCGGGCACATCCACGAGAGATATTTTTGCTCATTCTCCATAAGTTGGTTAATAGTTAAGAAAGACTAACATGTCCATCGTACCAACATCTCCATCACTTTCATCGTCATCATCTTCACCACTTGCTTCATCTTCACAATCTTGATCATCTCGTTTACTTCACATCTATTAGTTACAGCAACTGGAGCGTTACTAGGCCCACACCCATAGTCCAATTCCTCAACATTAACATTTCCTCAAAGTAATAAATTTCAGGTAAGTACTAGCCGGTTGGATTCACTGCGGGTTTAACACGCACTAGTTGAACTTACAATTCACTCAATTCCAACAAAGGTCAACCAATTTCAACATTCTGCAGATATACTATTCAGAACACCTCAAATTATACCCTATCAGCTGCATGATATGTCTGGGGTATAATAAAAGTTAAATTTGTTTTTCTGGAATTTAATAGTTATGTAAAAATGATATAGTTTTAATTATTAAATAAGTGAAGAGGATAATGGTAAATTATTTTAAATTAAATTTATGGGACATTAAGTTAAAAGATTACATGCTAATAGAGAATTATGATAAGCTGAATCGAAATTAATGAAGTAGAAGGACTAAATAGCAAGGGCAAAACTTAAGGCTTAAAACAACAAACTTGTCTATGGAATGGAAAAAAATTTCCATTTTTGGCTTTGAAGGCCTAAGGCATACAGTTTGGGAGAAGAACCCATTTGTGGTTGCTTTTTTCTCCTTTTGTTTGGGGCTTTACTTGTTCATGTAAAAATGAAGAAAGGAAGGAAAGGGAGAAGAGAAGAAAAGGAAGAAAAGGGAAGCTACTTTGGAAGTGTCAAGAAATCAAGGTTAGGAAACTATCCTAACTCCTTTGTTGTGTTAGAAAACCCAACTCTCATAAATGTGCTGCCTGAAATGGGCTTTGAGGCTTATCTCAATTGCTGGTTTCGTTTGATGTATTTCGTGAACAGGCAAAAAAAAAAATGCCCCATTTCTATTTCTAATACGCTCCGCCAGGTGAAAGAGTGCCGCCAGGGTGAAGCCTTGCCTAAGCAAGATCCGTTTCGCACGCGAACTTGAGACCTGTCTTCTAGCCATTGTCCGCTCCGCCTAGGCAAAGCGAACCCGTCTTATTGGCAGGCTTTGTTCTTGCCTCTTCTATGCCTGTTTTGTTTTCTATTTTTTTATAAAGCCTAAACGAATGTTATAAATACTAGTATAAAAAGCTCAAACACATATAATCGTAAATCCCGTATAAGATCGATAAATACGAATAGATACGTTTGTTTACCGTCGACACTCTTGCCTAGTGCTTTTACGCCACTTCGCTTCGTGTGGATAGCATCGCCCGATTAGTGCTACGATTCGCATAGTGCTACAACACTTCTATTCGTGTCGTAGCATCACTGCTCGCTTCTCGACACTTCTTATTCAGTGATCAGATCGCACTCAGCACTCCATTGCGTCAGGTCCCCATTCATTGTTACTGGTCTATGTAGGCAAACATTTATATGATAAATATTTGAACAATGAAACATAAGAAAACAAAAGTAATCGCCTGATGCTACGGGCATACTCGTTCTCGTCTCTATAGTGTACCTATTTATATCTATGTTATGAGATTCGTTATAAAAATTTCATCGGAGATCGAACATTCTGATATGCGAATTATTTTACATGTATATTGTAATTGAGGACCACCACAAGTGGTCATATCTGTTATTTATTTTCCCACTAAGCTATAAGCTTAGCACGGGTGTTTTATCCGTGTAGGTATTGAAGAGATCATCATAGACATCCCGCATTCGCTAGAGCTAACACAACATTAGGAGTCTTTTTGATGTAGGTCCCTGAATCAGTTTTGTTGTATTGAAAATGTAAATGTAATTTTTTAAGATAGTGGAACTTGTGTAAATCTAAGTAATTGGTGACTCAGACATATATGTACAGGACAATTTAAACACTAATATGGTGATAATTTTACAAGTTTATGTCTTCATGAATATATACTTGATAGGGGTCACTAATGTCAGGTTAATAGTTCTTTGTTCTATGTGACGTCCCCACACTTGATGCGGTCTGGGGAAGGGGCGTTACACTATTTGCTGTCCTATTGACAAGTGTTGGAACCTATTCGCTTTTCAATGGATACTTACAAGTGAGGAATAATTTGAAACTTTCATCAATACCGTTCGAGTATATCATAGCTAATAATCGATTTAAAATGTGCAATCAATTGCATCTAAAGACACACAACAATTGTTCCCAACATATTTCACATCCAAGCTACCCTTTCAAAATTTTCATTATAAAAACATATGACGTGAATAGTGGAGTCATATATTATTTACCTACAAAACAAACACACCAACTGGAATGTCAATATTTACATAAACCATGGACCAAATAGGCCCTTGTGTCTATATTAGGTATAATGAATATATATATAAAAAACATGTTGGGTTAGGAGATGAGCTTCATTTTAGCTTAGGTGTCAGAATGATGAACATGAGTCATTTATTACACAAATAATGTCATAAGACCTATTTAACTTATTTGATAAATAAGATGAAATAATAAAGATAACTGATCAACACAATTCTAATTGATTATGCAAGTCTAACCCATCAACATGATTATAACTTGTTTAACTTTAACCTCCTGAGTGGAAACAATTTAAAATAAAGATAATAAGAAAAACAGTACAAAGGAAGGATGAGATTTCCCTCCAAACAAAAACCATACAACCTGAACTTGGAGTTTAAAATCCCAACCTACAATAAGTGTGTCTAAGACCATGCTACCCCTATTTAGGTAGTTAATCACAAACCGCCAACCAATTAGATTGTAATATCAAAAGTAATTCTCCTTTAAATACAGGGGTACATGAAGCCCACAAGGACGAGGAAAAAATAAAATAAGTCCCACACTTCCTCTTTCATCTTCTCTTTATCCTCGAAAATCCTTACATTTCTCTCTTGTCAAACAAACTAGACTAAAGAGGCAAGCAATTTACCACAATGCCTTGCTTCTAATAGACCTTCCAAAACCTTGAAAGGCAATGATAAACATATCTTTTATTCTCCTCGGGGGAACCCATACCAAGCTTGATGAATTGAAAAGCTTGTGCCACAACCCAATATTGTAAGGATAATGAAGGAAAATATGATTGATCGACTCTTATTTTTTGCAAAGAATACACCATCATGGTTTAAGGGATTTGAAAGTCGCCTCACCTCGTAGTGTCATCGGGTGTCACACTGGCCATCGGGTGTTTAACTTTAACCTCTTTAAGATATTAAATTTATTTTTTCAAATTTTTTATAGGTAAATTTTTTTTTTTTTCTTTGTTTCAATTCACATTGAACCTCCCATGACCTCACCCCAACCTTTTACAATTTGAGCTAGCCACAAGGGGAAAATTTATATTTTAAAATTACTTTCTAGTTGTTTTAAGTTTTAATTTTTTCTCCTAGATGACAAATCTATTTTCCAATATCAATGGTGTTTGTGTTTTGACATGTATCCTAATATTGCTTATAGAAGCAACATAAGTTGGTATAGAAAAGGTCCATGTTTTGAATTTTATCTCTCAACCTAGACCTAAAACATCCCAAAATAAACAATTTTGGCTAATGTGATCTTGTGGACTTGGAACTGACCATGCAAACGAACCCTGAGATAATGAAATACTGCTTGAAGGACATCTAAAATCAACAATTTCATAGCCCAAAGATGTTACATAACAATAGTAGGCCTAATCGGAATGATGAAGGACCAAGTAGTTTCCAACTCATTCAAGTTAAAATGTGAACATTATGATATTTAAGAAAAAGTTGCAAACAGAGAAAAAGGTGGAACACTGATGAGTATGAAACTCATATAACTTTAAGTCCATTTTTGTATACATTTTTGAGGCCTTAATGCTTAATTTAATGCAAAATTATAAAATCTTCAGCAAAATTACTATTTTGAAAGAATCAATATCCAAAGAAGCAAAAAGAGCAAGAAAATGTGCTTAATTGACTAAGGCAGGAAACAAAGAAGGTTGTGACATTGCAACTTATGTCGCGACACAAACGTGAAGAGTCTTTGGAGGAGGAAATGCCAATCAACAATATCACGACACTTCACAAACTTCAGAAATGACATCTTTCATCCAAAAGGAGCCGCCAAACACGACGTCATGACAATATCACGACATCTCAAGATCAACCAAGAACTCACGCTGTCACGACGAACGTATTGGTGTCGCGGACATTCATTCCGCAGGCTCCATTGTACATCATGAGGCAAAGTGTCACGGCGTAATCTTAAAGACACAAGAGACGGAAGGGAAGGTCGCGATAATCAAATGTAATGTCTATCAGCCTCAATTCAATCTCAAAGGCAAAATCATTAGTTGAGATTTGAACAACATCACGACAATGCCCTAGACACAGATGAAATGCTACAATGTCGCGACACAATTAGAATGTCGTGACTCATCATCTTGTGGGCTTGTATAAAAGTCCACAAAATCTATCTAGAATTCTGGCCCAGCAATAATTGGACTATAAATAGGAAGCGATAGGGCGCAAAATGAAAGCTGAGGATAGAGAGAGCAAAATAAAGTTTTTGTAGAGTATTTTTCTTATTGGGAAGTTTTTAGTAGATCTAAACTAGAATTTTTTTATTAGAATAGTTTATCTGAGCTGAGTTTTTAGGGAGAAAATATTGAAATCCAAGCTCCATTACCGTCAGAACTTGAAGAGAAGTATAAAACATTGTTTGAATTCTTTTTCCTCATTTTCTCGGTTATAATCAAAATGAACTTGTTTAAACGACTTGTCATCGTTATGTGTAATCCGGTGATGGAAGGCTAAAACACCTTCTGGGAAGGGATTGGTTATGTAATTATTATGTTTGCAAGTATTTAACGTAGTCGCGATTTCCAACTCGACCGACATAATTGGTTTAGAAGTGTATTTTCTTCTAAATCGGTGAACACACGCAAGAATTAAAATGAATGCTCAAAACTGATGAACTCAAGTAGGTTACCTGCTATGGAAGAGGAATGCAGTGTATTGGATCTCAAAACCAGTTGCCAGAGAGGAGGAGGAGAGGAGGTGTGGAGTAGGAGAGGAAAGAAGAAACAACAAAGGGGGTGGTGTGGGATTATTTTGATTTTCTACTTATTTTCATAATTTTTTTTTTAAATAACTTATATTGTCCAAAATTCAAAGACTACTAGCCAACTGGGTATATGGGGCTACAAGCAAATTGAGTTTTTACTATATGTACAGCTTTTTTTTTAAATAATATCTAAAATACGATGTTTAAAAAAAAATTCCAATTTACTCAGCTTTTGTCGACAGAGTTATATAGCTGAAAATCGCGTTAATAAACGATTCAACTTTTCACATCGTCAGTGCACTTTTCGTTATTTTCTTCTCGATCCATTTAAATCGCCTTTAAAATGACGATTTTCAATCTAGAAATCGCCTTTTTCAAAAGACGATTTCTTCCAATCGCACATCCCCGTCTTTTGGATTTCTAATGTTGCAACAACTTTTTTTATAATTCCGACAATAAATTATATTATAATTCTAATGATAAAGTTATCATAAATATGTTGATGTTTTAAAAAAATGTTGGATGTTAATATCACTGAATTTATGTTTCTGTCAAGATTATTTTAACTTATTTGTTAAAAATTGATCATTTTAAATTATCTGAAAAAAAAATTTTGTTATTATAGTTATTATTATAAATATATTTTTATCTTTATCTTTATATTTTTAATATTTTAATGATACATCATTTTATTACTAATTAAAGAATAAAAAATATAACATATTTACAATGATATAATAATTTTAAATATATATTATTTCAAAAAAAATAGTATATATATATATATATATATATATATATATATATATATATATATATATATATATATATATATATATATATATATTATAAAAATTAATTTGTTTTCTTAGATAATTTATTATATAAAAATAATTATATCATTTATATATAGTATTTATAAATAGTAATATTTAAAAAAATTACTTTTGATATTAAAAATAATATTATTTATCAAATGATATATTAATATAAAAAATATGAATATTTTGACGTTATTTCTCATATATATAAGAGAAGATATATATATATATATATATATATATATATATATATATATATATATATATATATATATATATATATATATATATATATATAATTAATTTGTTTTTTATATACTTATTATATAAAATAATTATATCATTTATGATATAGTATTTATAAATAGTAATATTTTTTAAAAATTACTGCTTTTTGATATTAAAAAATAATATTATTTTATCAAATGATATATTAATATAAAAAATATGAATATTTTGATCATTATTTCTCATTATTATTTTTTATTTAAGAATTAAGAAACAACAATTATCAATTTGTTAGGTGAAATTTATTAAAAAAATCATAAACAAACTTATAGTCAATTTTATTTTTAATAAATAATTATATGTAATAAATAATTATGTTCTATTTTAATTTTTGACTAAATAAATTATTAAATACTATTCTTTAATTAAAATATAACTATAGCACGTTTTATTTATTAAATAATAAATCAATTTATTATTTAATAAATGATTTTGAATAAAAATTTCAACTTTAAAAGATAAGATTTATATCAATCAATTTAAAATAAAATCGTAATCATGTAAACCAAGAACGGATTAATTTATTGAATAATAAATTATTATTATTTAATAAACGATTTTTAAATAAAATTTCAACTTTAAGGGATAAGATTTAAGCATTATAAAATTTATTATTTGATAAATTCAATATATAGATAAGTATAGCTATTACGATAAATTCTTGTGGCAAATAATCATATTTAAAATATATATATATTTAGTACTTTTTGACAACTATATATTCATATTTAGTATTTGATATTAAAAATAATATTAATTTATAAATTTTATCTCTGGTGCATTGGGCTGACGTTGAGTTTTTGAGTCTAAATATACATAAATATAGCAGTAATATTATGCTACATACAATATACATAAATATTGCTTCTGCATATAATTATTCTACTCCAATAAATAAAACAATAAATTAAAAAAAATTACGTGAAACTCCTTATTCATGCTTTAACATTTAATTATTTCTAATATTTTATATTCATATTCATATAAAACTTATAACATTTCTTATAAACTTGGGCCAGAGACTTCGATATAGCTTTGCCTTATTTATAAATAAACGAACAAATGTTTTTAAAATAGCAAATGTTACGCAAGATCAAATTGCAAACTTCACCTATTATTGTATTTTATATTTAAAAAGCTTTTTAACGATACTTCATATATCCAAATCTGAATTAAAATAAAAAAATTATGACTCACGATAAATTGAAGAAAAAAACAAGTTATTGAACGGAATCTATTCAAACAGAGTCACTCCACACCCACTGTGTGAAAGACTAATAAGTATGAGGGGTAGGTAGCAAATTCAAGATCACTGGTGGTACTGAAGTAAACAGTCGGGGAAAAAGGTAAATACAAAAGGATGATTACCTACCTGTATCTGTGTGGGAAGACCTAGGAGGAATGCATATGCATGGAGGGGGGGAACAAGAGGAAGGAACCCAACCCAACTCCCCATTCCCTACAGTAGGCCAACATGAAAGTGGTCCAAAAAGCTCTGCAAGTTGGGGAATTGCACAAGAGATAGAGTTAATAAATAAAAGTGGAATGAAAGTAGTAGGGTTTAGGGTTTGTGTGTGTGTACGTGAGAACGTTGAAAAATGAATAGAGAGAGAGAGAGAGATATTTCATATTTGGCTATTGGGGTGGGGGGTCCTGGGTCCTGACTCCTGATTCTCCTGAGGTGTGTGTAGATCCACTACCCGGTCAGTATTTGTGCACTGGTCAACCATAGCCATCATCAACACAAGGTGAAGGCAGAGGGCAGAGGGCAGAGGCAGAGAGGCTGAGGCTGTATCATCACAGCTTTTGAAAAGCGGTCTGGCGCTGGCCCCTCCCCCCACCCCCTCTCTCCCACTCCCCTCCCTCTCTCTCTCTCTCTCTCTCTCTCTCTCTCTCTCTCTCTCTTTCTATATCTATATACTCACGCCTCTGTTCCCCCCGCCACATGACAGCGGTCAAAATTTCTACCCATCTCAGCCTCCTCCCTCCGGACTCCAAGCCATTTCCTTACCTCTCTCCCCCGGACCCCAAACCCCCTCTATAAAGATGGAGAGATGGTGGGAAAACTATTCTAAAGGGGGTTACCAATTTCAAGGTATTTGCAAAATGAGGTTCAATATAACTTATTCCCAACCCAATTAAATATTTGATAAAGGGGCTTATAAATGTATGAGCTCTATTTTGTTTCAAAAACTTTAATAAACTATAGGTATAAGATGTAATCATTGGATACTACTATGATATCATTAAGATACAATCCATATAAATCTTTAAGTAGTAAATAAGGATCACTCATACACCTATAGTCTTTTTTTTTATCAAATATTTGAAGTTTTTTATTAAATATTTGATCATTAAACTTGGAATAAGTGAGAGAATTTTGTGTTTGTCTACATCAATTTGAAAATATTAGTAAAATTGGAAACAAAAACGAGTTTACACACTCAAAGCATGTGAAAAAAAATTATAAATCTAGTAAAAAAATAATTATGGAAAAATATAACCCCAAAACACACCTATTGTTAAACGTACCCCCATATGTCCCCTCATTTCCTCCCTTTAAGCAAAATAAAAAAAGCATGAACATCTTCTTCTTCTTCCTCCTTGATCGATTATGACATCATTGTTGAATGAGTGTGACTGGACAAGATTCCTCCCTCCTATCTCGTTGACCCCTTTGAACCATCTGTAGGTAAGTTAATATAAAAACCATAACATCTTATAAAACATATCTTCTTCTTCCTCCTTGGGATCACAACGACCTTATAAGTGAGAGTGTTCCTCCCTTTTGTCCCTTCGGCCCCTTTAAAGCATTTGCAGGTAAGATATTCCAAAACCCTAACATTTTCTTCTTCATCATTGGAAAACTCAATTTCCTCACGAACACCCACGAGATTTCTACGGGGGTTAAGAAGCTCTTCCTCACGAGATTTCACAGAAGGTGACAATGCCATTGTTTTTTAAATGCAGACTCATAACATACCGAAAAATTACTATAAAGTAACGGTACTACCATAATTAAATAATTGTCATAACCACATTTGTTTATATGTACATTACATTTTTATTCCATTTTTCCTAGTAATGAGTATTGATTAGATTACGTGATTTAGCATCCTTTAAGTCAAATTGGTACTACTATAACATTACATTGTATTACTCGAGACTACCATAACAAACATTTGCTTAAGACCTCATACAAATATATTAACTAAGGTTTTATTCCATTTCTAAGTTTGTAATGAGTCAGGGAATTGTTATGGATCAGTTAAGTCATTGGTTGGCGTCAATTAATGTTGCATTGGTACCACCATAACTATAACACCTCAAAATATACCATAACAGTTTTATAACATGTTTAGGGTATAAAATAAGCTAAATTGTATTTTTTTTTTTAATTTATATTGCTAAAAACGAAAAATGATAAAACCAAAATTAATAATAAAGAGTCAAGGTGAAAATAAGAAATGTCACATTAAGCGACTCAAGGGTCATAAGAGAATAAGTTTATATGTCATTATATAGAATATTTGATAAGTAAAGCAGTGTAAATGAAAGGAAATGGCTAATTTCACGTAAGAAAATAGAAAACTTAACAAAAATGACAAGTCAAACACGACCTTACGAAGTCAGTAAGGACTTCAATGCAAAAAAATAAAACTTAACAAATGACTAAATAAACACGACCTTACGAAAGACAGAGATAAGACCAAATTTGGTCTTATAAAGGAACATTTCTCCTTTGGGTTTGAAAGCTTAAGGTTACGCTGGTAGTGGCAAGAGAAGAGTCGTGATTTTCGCTTTCCATGCGATCAAGATTTTGGCGGATCGCACAGTTATGAAGAAGAAGACAAAATAAAAAGATAATGTAGCTTAAACTAAACCTAAACCCTTTTTTGATGATGTTCGGGCTCGGGGGAAACCCTTACTTCGCATAATAACGACGCTTGTCGGTCCCAACCTCGCTATAATACTATTGTTCAGCCTGATCAGGTCCCCAATCGAAACTGGCCAGAAAGAAAATATCGTGGCTTTCTTTAAAGATGTCGTCAAAATTTTTCCAAAACCCACGTTTGTCTCGCCATCACTCATCCAAATTTAATATTTCAATTTTCGTAAGAACCCAGGACTTCTAGAGAACAAATATCCTCAAAATAAGCGTATTCAAATTTCACCCCATCGACCTGTAAAATCTGGCCAAAGTGAAGCTTTGATTTCTGCGCTTGGTCTATTTGGTACGCTTTAGTGTTTCAGCTAACTCGGGCCATTACTCATCTAAATCGAATGATTCAAATTTCTAAGAAAACTAGACTTCTAAGAACAAATCAATTAAATAAGCAGATCTGGAATTTGGACCTCATTATACCCAGAAATCCATCTAAAAGGGAGCTCTATTTGTAGGAAATATTTTGGTATAAAGAGATTCAAGTGAATAAATGAAATTGTAAAAGAATTATAAAAGAGATTCAAAAATACCCTAAAAATTTTATAATAATTTTATTACATTTTAGGGTATAAATCGAGCCAAATGGGGATTAATAGGGAATTGATAAATGATTAAATGAAAATGTTAAATGTTATATGATCGAAAATGAGTATATGATTGAATGATATATGCTAAGTGATTATATGATCGAACCCGGATATTAACCCAAGTGTAAATGGAAAATTTAAAATTTGTAAAATAAGGACCTAAGGGTCATTTAAGACTAAGTTATATGTCTAAGTGTGATTATTGAGATTTGAAGTGCAAATAAAATGAAATGTGAGCTATATAGTAAATTGGGAGAACTTAACCCAAAAAAAAGAGTTTTGGTGAGCCAAACAAGACCTTGAGGAAATAGGGGTTTAAAGACCAAATTTTGGTCTAGGAAGCCCATTTTTGAGTAAATCCCCTTTTTGGGAGAGAAAGAGAGGAGAAAATGGGAGAAGAGTTAGGGCTTGAAGAAGATCAAGTTTTGGTTGAGTTTCTTCCCATTTTCTTGCTCCTTTGTGATCAAACAACTTAGAAGTGAAGATTTGAAAAGGCTAAGGTAAGAAAACAAAACCCTAACTTCATCTTTTTGTGATTTTGATTTTGGAAAAAAGCCTTAACTTGGGAAAAAGAGGTTTTTATTGATTCTAATCTATTATTGGAGTGGTTTGGGTAGGATTCCATGGTGGATTATGAGTGTGAAGCCCCAAACCCGGGGTGTCCGTTGACAACCCGTCAACCCGTGAAATACTCGTGAATGTCGGGTAACCCGGCCCGACTCACAAAAATCTAGAAAAGTCTCCCTTGTACGGGGAGCTCTACCCACGATACATAACCTGTCCCAAACATCAACATCAGAGAAAACGGCTACTACTGATACACCAATACTCATCCAAATAAATCTCTAACTATATACAATAGTTTCAAGAATAAATTACTTCTTACACAATATATATCAAACTTATAGTTTAATACACGCACACATCAAAACCAAAGCCAAACCCGGCTTTCTTCTAAACAAATTCTTATGATGAGCCGTCAAGACGCTCCCCGTACCTGAAAATAATATCCCTCGACAGTACGAAGATTCAAACAAGAGCGAATCACCCTAACGCCTACTCTCCACCTAAGTGCATATGCAATGCCCATCGAAAACATACATTCAAATGCGTGATCCTACTTCACGTTCACGATCAACTCATACCCCGAAGTCCATCGACTCCCTCACACTGCCTAAGCCACGCATGAAACATTATTTTCAAACAAAGATATTTGTTTTATTTGTGGACAACCCTCCGATCTAAAGCAGCGGACCGACTTCGATGTTATATTTAAGTGATTAACCTCTCGATGTATATCAATCAAATGACTCCGACGACATATTTTATATGGATCTCATCCTCCGAGTAATTATTATAATTAGTCAACCCTCCGAAACACTTCTCTCAGGTATCCACCTCTATCAAGACTCACTCCTATTGCTCTAGGTGCCCCCAAAGGCAAATTTAACGCATAATGCCAATTCCAAGCATAATTCATATAACACATGCAAATATATAATCATGCATATATTCACATAATTTAAATCACGCAACATGTCATGTAATTTCAATAATCCATTACATCAAAATTAGCTTACGTGAAGTAATTATCAAACACGAGCAATTCAATCAAATTTCTCGATCAAACACGTTTTCACACAAAAATTGATTTTCGTGTCACTATTCATGTGAAATAGCGGAAACCCTAGTCAATGCTCACATCCAAATATTCAATATCGGCTTTCACCTTGTGAAACCGATCGTATAGCCATCTCGCCTCATACACATCACAACACAAATTGTTTCACAATTTATCCAATTTACAACTCCAACAAATTTCGCGGCACACGACAAGACAAATGGGGTTTCAAAATTTTCTAACAATTCGGTTCCAAGCTTTGGGACCGATCAAACGGTCATTCACGGCCTTAATCAACTCAAACATCATAAATACACTTAAACAAAGTGTAAAACTCAAGTAGGATGAAACCCCTACCTCACGGAGTTTGTCGAAAACTCCCAAAGCCTGCTCCCACGCAGAATCACGCTGCACAGCCTTCCTTCTTGCTCCGCAATTTCGACCTGGGCCTGGATTACTCCAGAAACCTGCAGAAATGAAGACACTCTCTAAAAGTACTAACGGCACGCATCTCATTTTTTCTTCGCCCACGTTTTGGTCTTTGGTTCAATTAGAAGACAATCACTATTCACAATTTTGTCTTATTATCATTTAAAACAATTTCTAAAATGTCAACTATGTCCCCAAGCTTGGATTTTTGACATTTGGCACTACCTCGATCGTCCATTTTCATCATCTCTAACTATTGGCCAACATGTATAATACGCTTGCACGTATAAGCGACTGGTCACATCACACGTCGTTTACTCAAGACCGCCGCGAAACGTGCAAACTTTGACTATCTCTAATTCGACAAAAATTCGACGTACAAATTATATTTCCGAGACGATTCCAATCTGAAATCCGCTTTCACATCCGAGATCCAGAATAAATTTCTGATTTTTGACCGAATACAATTTCGCCTCTGAGAAAAAAATTCGATTTCTTGCGCCTGCAACGGCATACATGAAGCTTGGGATGAAGTTATTTGAGTTTTTATGGGTAAGAAATGACAAAATCTGCCATTTCTAGGCAGAACCCGCACATTGGTACCGGTACCCAAAGTGGGTATCGGTACCCATTGGACGGAGGTAAAGTGGTACTGATACCGATCAAAGTGGTACCGGTACCGATGCTTCCAGCAACCCTGTTTTTGTACACCTTGCATTGTTAAGTATCGTATTCGTACCCTGATTGTTTAGGGACCCTAATAAAGGTTTAATGGAGGTTCAAATAAGAATGAAACTAAGTGAAAAACGCACCGTACCTCGCCGCCTCGATGAAACGAGATTCATAAGTGTGATAATTGTTTACCCACTAAAAGTGGTGTATTTATGTTTGACTAGGGGCTGGTGAAGATCACCTAACCTAGGACTGAGATCGAAGAAAGAGAGCAAAATGACGGCAGGTTAGTTCTTCGAGACCTCTATTCCGATTCAAGTATTGTTAGTTCTTTGTTCATCGAAATTATATTCATAATTTCAAGTGTTTGGTAATTACTAAATAAACCTGAAATGAGTATATGGAATGAGTATATCCTTGAAATGATATTACGAAAGTGCATATGGATTTGAAAATGTGATATTTGAAATGTTTGATAATTAATTGCATGTGAGTGATTAATCGAATTGTAAACGAATTGGTCAATTCTTGACATCTTGAATTGAATCGATATACCGAACAACCAACATGGTGGGATGCACAAATGGAGCATCCGTCGTGAGGAAGCAATGAGTGACAATAAATACATGGCAGATATACAAGTAAACGCCGTCTATGTATTGATCCGCATAACATTGTTAAAATATCGCGTGAGAGATACCGTTGCATCATCTGCGATAGTGACATTTTAAAAATGACCACATGGTCGAATGCGCAATGGCAATCTATCGCTGGAGTAGACAGTATTATCATATCAACATTACAGACCCGACAGAGGCGGATTCTGAGCAAATCGTCGTGATATTGAATTGTGTAAAAGACAAAGTGAAATAACAAACTTTGATGAGTGAAAATGGGATTTGTAAACTAAATCTATGATCATAGAGTATATGTTTGAATCTCATGATTTGAAGTTAAATGATTTGTTGCGTATTAATGCATATTTTGATATGATCAGCGATTTGTAAAGTGAGAAACCACATCGTGAAAATGAGAATAACACGGTATAGTTTGATATAAAGGCGTGTGGTTTATCGATGAAAATGCATGTGGCGTTACAGTAAAAGTGAATAGGCGTATGGAACCAGAACATGAAAATGCTTGTGTAATTTTTATCTATCTTGCGAGTTCCAGTGAATGAGAAAGAGGCCAAGAACAAGAAGGCGTGAAGTCATAGAAAGTTGCGGTGTATAGTATATGCCGTCTATACCATACCATTCTTTTAACGTGTGACATTTTGGCAAACAAGGTCTAAATCTCTGACCTATTGTTTGTATATCATTTGTAAAGGCATGAGAGCGCCATTTTTGTCATTAAAAAATATTATTTAAATGGACTATAATTTGAAAGCTTGACTTCGTGTTAAAACTTTAAAAGAATGTTATAATAAATCCGTACACTTTTGTTGAATCCGTCAATAACTTGGTTGGAGTAGTGGGCTCCAATTCAAATCGCCAATCGGGTTGGTAGGGATTTGAGTTGATATCTTTAACGAAAAATAAAATAAATAAAAAGTAAATAAAAAATTGAAACATCGGAGCGGGTTTAGGATCTCATTTGGGTCGGGATCGAAGGGGTGCTACGCGATTCTTTATATGAATATGATTACATGAATAAAAATAACAAATAAATATTGAAGACATCAGATAATATCATTGTAAATAAAGTAACGATTCATAAGCCATAATGTATAAAGAAATCTTTGTTTTAAATATCTCAATGCCGAACTCCATCCAGCCCGGTCATATTATCCATTTATATGAGATTTTGCCAAGCTTGAACACGAATAAAAATTTAATAAGATTGATTGTCTGCAAATGTCCCCGGGTAGATGAGATGGTATTGACAGTGCCACTTTGCCAGATTCTGCGATATAAGTGCCTTGTTTGGGTCATTACAATGGCCCCATTTGGGTCATTACAACGGCCCCATTTAGGTCATTACAGCGGTCCCGTTTGGGTCAATACAGTACAGGATCACTATCTCGTACAGTGATAGTATCTTTGGGTACATATAGTTATGTATCCACTTCTTGGAATATGCTGGTAAGACATAAGATGAGATAAAATGATTGAAATGATTATAAGAACCATGTAACATGAAAATAATGATTTGAATTGAAAATGTTATGGGGTTATGGTAGATAAGAAGTCCCTTTCATAATAATTCATGGAAGGAATGAACATGAGGGACTCTAATGTGACCAGAAAATTCAATTTTATTATCAAAATATTAGTTTCGATTAAGGCAGTTTTTCTCTGAATCTTTGGATGAGTGAAACGGACTTCATAGTTGGAATAGATCTGAGAAATCTATTCGCATCTGGGGAATTTTAAATTAGGTATTAGAATGATCGAAGGATTTATAAGTTAATGTGATATCTGGAGATGAATTCTGCAGATATCTAATGGAATGTAAAAGAGTCACCTCTATCGACTCCATCACTCAACTCATATGTACCGTGTTTGCGCGATGAAGGGTGTGATGGAAATGAGCGGCTATATAGTGCAGTGTCAAAATCTAGAAGAAGGGACATGTCGAAATTAAGTGAGGTTGTGAATAATAAGACTAAAATTTTGAATAGTGGTCATCTTCTAAATTAAACCAAAACGATGTAGGGGAATGCGTGCTTGGTTTTGGCCGATGTTGAGGAAGAAGAGAAGGGTGACCTTCCTCTCTGAATCAGAGGGCGATGGGGATGAAGTCTGGGATTTTATTTCCCTAGACGAAGGAAAGTTGTTCCTGGCGGCGAGGAACGCTAGCTTGGTTCTTAGGTTTCTTGGGTTTAACCAGCTCACACGTACGAGGGTAGGGGTTTTATCTCTTTCGAGGTTACACTTTGTTACGTTTTTGTTAATGATTATGAGTTGAGTTTGAAGCTGCTGAAGGCTAGTTTGATATGTCGAAGCAGGACCATTGATCAGAGATTTTAGGCTCTTTGAATGATCCTGTTTGAAATTTGCTGTGTGTTGTGATTTATGCATTAAATATATTCATAGTGTGTATGGATTCAATAATATGAGATTTGAGTTCTAAGTGGGCAAATGTTAGGTGATTGATTTATTGACAACGATGACAAGGGTTTCCTTGTTCATATGAACTGTCGCAAATCTTTGTGAAAATGTGTTTGGTTGGAGTGAATTCCAAATTGATTATAGTCGTTCATCATCAGCCCGTCGTGACCTCCGGTACGATTCTAATGATTGAAGTCTCAATGCAACGTATATTTAATTATTGATTCAATTATAAATAAATATAAATCATGATCGATCGTTTTTGCTGTCTAAATGTTCATCATAGAGTGTGATTAGCGAATGGCACTAATCAGTTTTCTGCTGCCTGTAGGGTAACCTAGAAATGAGTGTGTACCATGGCATGAAAAAAATAAAAATGAACATGGTTGCGAAAGGAATTTCACAGGGATGATTTTAGGAGAATGGTGTTGGGAGATGATCTACAATTGCGTCGGAGGGAGCCATTGTATTGTTTTGGAAGGTTCTCCGACATTCGCCTGCGGTAGTCCCATATTCTAGAAATTCGGTAGTGTATATTTCAAAATAATTTGTTTTAAAAGACAAATCATTGCTACTCGCATGGCTTAGAATGAAGTGTGAGGAGTCGGTGAGGAGCTTCAGGACATAGTTGATCTGTACCAAGGAGCTGAATTTCAGTAGGATCTAATTTACTTGAGTGTGTGTTTACATTGGATCATTGCATATGCATAGGTGGGAAATGCCCATTTAGGATGATTCCACTCTTTGGGCTATAGCTCACCCATGCAGAAGAATATCATTTTGGAATGCAGGGCGATTAGAGGAGACAATTCGAGTTTAGAGTTGATTTTGAAGAAGAATTAGGATTTCCTTGGCTTTGATATTTTGGGATATATATATTCAGAATTATCAAAATTTTACTAATATCTACTTGTATTAAGGTAATGTATAACTCTTGAACCATGTAATATAATTGGTTGGATGTATTTGGATGAGTATTGGTTTATAAGATTAAGAGGCCATTTTACTCAAGTATGGGTCTGAGAATACGAGAGATATAGATTTTCCGTAGGTTAAGCCAGATGTGGACCTTACCGGGTTTAGGCGTCATCTAATAAACATGATGTGTAGTAGTGGGACCATCGAGCACATTCAATGTTTCAAATAGGAATTGTATTTCATTATCATTGCGTAGTTCAGGACCATGAAGTGGTCATATATTCTCATGTTTTTACTCCCTCTCCGAAGCTCATGAAACTGGCATGGATTGTTTCTGTCAGGGGTGTAAGTCTCTTTGAGAGAACATCTCGGTAGTGACCCAGCCTGGGAGGAGACTGAATCTGATGTGGGGTCAGAAGAAGCAAAATCTCATAAGTCGCTACCTTTGATTTGAGTCAGCCACATGCCAGATTTTCGCCAGCGGGTTTGCATATAGTATAAAGTGTTGGACTCAGGATATTTGCATGAGCTGACTACGAACACCATTCATCGGTGATAAATCTTCGAATTTTATTTCATATGGATTAAGTTTAAGTTATGTTACGATACATTGGTTATATTTTGAAATGAGCGCGATGTGATCAATGTCGGGTTCCCCTCTTTCCTTCATAATGAGTTTACAGGCATGAGCTGTGTATGTTGAGACACATGTGGCTCTCTTAGGGCCTTCTATCATGCTTGCATCAACCTGAGGAAATTTCTTCAAATCTATGAAAATAGAAAAAAATCGACAGTGAAAAAAATGGCCGAAGACATACAAATAGTATGCTACACACCTAACCTATTATATATATGTTTGCACCGTTATAATGAGTTAGACCATTGGTAAAGCTACTTGTTGGAATGATATTTGTAATATGTTAGTGTATTATCTTAACATACTAGATATGTTACTGAATCTTCCTGCTTAACTCTTTAGAATTTATTATTTATTCTAATCATAGATGTCTAACAAGTAGTAGTTATGTGATGAAATTAAATATCAAGAAGAGAAAAAACTGATAAATTATTATGTTGTATTTGTTGGTTAGAAACATGTGGCGTATGCGATTCATGGATTGAATGTCAAAGGAGGGTGATATTCTATAAAGGGGGTCTATACAAAGCCCTGCCTGGAGACAAAAACTGGCACCTTTATATCATGGGTTATTTCATAATTCTTAGATGGAAGAGACCTAATCGATTGTGAATATCTTTCCCCCTCTATTATGGACATGAAGACAAAAAACAAGCAGAATAAATATTCAAGTGCTTTATGTATATTATTTCGTCTAGAATCATATCAAGATTAATGTATGTGATTGTAATGAGATGGTGTTGTAATCTTATTGACCAAATTAATATCAGTAAAAATTTCTTGAAATGGTATCATCATAATTCATGAATGAGTATAATCTTTTACTTGGAAATAACTGAATGAAAATTCAGATTTTTCCTTCAAATACACTTCTTTATAATCATAAAATATATCAGCTTTGGACTTCAATATATGTCAACAAAACATCCATACAAATGGATAAAAACACTTAAAAATAAACTGACTATTAGTAGATCTGGTTTTGGTTTTGAAGGAGTGATAAAACGGAGGCCACACAACAAAGTACCCTCTAGATTCATTTGCAATTCATAGTAAGTCCTGAGCACTTTGCCTGAGTACCTGACTATTATGTAAGGCAGAAAATCAAATTTTCTTCAAGGAGTAAAATCGTAATTTCGATCAAAATTTCTAAATTTGTTCTCTGGATCTCAGATGACGAAAACGAATTTTCGGATTCGGAATGATGCCGTGAAATCTAGTAGCAGTAATTTAGATCAAATTACAGAGGAACGATTCAGTTATTCAGTTTTCGACGTCCGGATTCAGAGCTAACAAATAACGATATTAGATATTAGCCAAAAAAATGCTATCTTTCATATAACATTCTTTGTATGTATGAATGAATGATGAAAATGGGTGGTAGAGATGGTCTGTAAGAGTGATAAACTGGGAGAAAATGAGGACATTGATTGGTGTTAATAGTTTAATATTCAAAAGACAAATGAGAATGAGATCCTCTTGTCAAGAAAGAAAAAACGTCACGGGAGAGAAGTGTGAGGCTAGGTGAGTTAGATTGACTTTTTGAAGAGCATCAACTATCTGATTCTGGGAGAATAGATGTGTGGAATGATAGGAAGTCGTCGGAATGAAGGAAAAATTTGCTCGCGCATCGAGACTCGACAGTGACCACCCAGGTTTGATTTTGATAAACTCAGTGGTACGGTTTTTATTACTGTTGGGTTTACTTCGTTTGAGTGTATTACAATGTTCCCAAGTTGATTGAGGTGGGTAGTGTTTGTTTGATCTGATTAATCACGGAGACCCGAATGTTGAAATACCACTGGAGTTTCTGATCCGCGGATTGTTTGATTCTTTGTGTGATCGATTATCGTAAATTAAGCTGATTTTGGTGATAGCTGCGAAATTGGTTTAGGCCATGGTTTGGGGTTCTAGCGATGTCGATGTGTCCATCTTTGAACGATGGCTGGGTTCACGTTCCGAGCGATGACCCCGAACTTTCCGAGGGCTGTGTGAAAGTGCTATTGGTCGATGTTTACTATGAAGTCGAATTACTCGTTGTTTTGATAACTAGTGAGCTGTTACACGTGTAATGGGAAGTAAAGTGTCCACCTGCTCCATCTTTGTGTGTTAAGTGTGAATATATGCATGATTATCTATTTTAGCAACTATTATAAATTGAATATAGATTTGAGCATCGTATTTGCGCCCTTTGGCATCTAGAAACTGATAGAGTGATGTGAAGGTTTCTTGAAGGGTAACAGAGGTTGGCTAATATAAATGGGAAGCCATGGGCGTCATCATTTATATGGGAGGGATGTGTCATAATAATATCGTATCGGGTATTGATTGTTGTCGGAGGGTGTCCCTAAATCTAACATCGAAGAGCAGATCACATTACTTATATGGAAGAGTGATCATACAATGTAACAATCATCTTTTTGGTGCAATAATAATCTTTCTATCATGAAGAACTAAGCTGAATGTGGGGAATTGGGTGAAGACTAATTTGGGTTATGAGTGGGCAATTAAATGAGATGTGCATTTGGCGGATGTGTGTTTATTTGGGCATTGCATATGCATGAGTGGAGGAAGTAGCCATTGGGGATGTGAGTTCCACTCTTGAGCATTAGCTCACCTAAGTAGGGATATCATTCAGATGGGGAGGCGTGAGGCGACTAGATCCTACTGAAAGGTAAGTTTGAAAGTGAATTCATGGCTTTGGTTTTGTGTATGTATACATGTATTAGAGTGTTTTCATTTTAATATGTGTTTGCATATCAAATAATTTTCCTTAACTCCTTTGAAACCTGTGTGTAAATAGTTGGGATTATTAAATGAGAAATCTTCAGGGTTTGTATTTGATGGGTGGTTTGCTCTGTGATTATTTATCTGTTGGATTGTTGGGCAAGTTGTGCGGGTTATATCATCGGGTGAGAGCTCCTGGCCCTGAGGGCTGCCGCGTTTTACCCCGTGAGAATGTGCAGGTGCACTTTGGCGTTTTTGCAGTGTTCCGTGGGGTTGTGGTGGTCAATGGACCAGGATTGGGAAAAGTCATGTTAGCGTCACCCTCAAGGTATCAGTATATGGTAGTATCGGGTGGTACCTCCAATATATTATGATAGTACAATGGTATATCAATCTCATACAATCCATTCATGCTGCGTATTTCATGAAATTAGGAAAGCTAAGAATCGCTCCAAGTGCATTGTAGCTAAACTACAATCTAACTTCAAACATATTCAGTAGATGAGATTAAAATATAAATGACCAGACAACACCATACCAGTATGAAAGCAAAAATTATGGAATAAGTCTTCTCATTTGGTTCTATGGAACCCTGCATGCTCTTTATTGGAGGAAGAAAATGTTTTAAATAGCGTAGGTGGATAATGAGTCGCCATCTGCTTATATTCCTAAATATTCCATGTTTTTCCACCATTGACTTTATTGTTCATTACAGATGTATTCTTTGTTAATTAGGTGGATTAACTGATTTCTCTTATTTGTAATCAGCAATATTGATAAATGAGTTACATCAACAATACTTTAACTATTTGCATATATTGGTTGTCATTGTGTCATCCTCATGAGTTGAAGAAAATGACAGGTCATCTTATTGCCTATAGCACCTATGCCGCATTACTTATCTTTATAAGTATCAACTTCAAATCCATTCACCTTTTCATTGAATAACCATACTGTCAGCACTTGGCATCACCATGAGGTACTATAAATAATTTATTATATCCTCTTGGAATATAATTGAATCAACCAGTTAATACTAGGTGTTAGTGAATATTGATTAATTGAATTCTGAATGAAATAAACCAGAGTCGGAAGCTGGAAAATTATAAATAGGGACCTAAGGGTCAGTGTAAATGAATTTCTATGTTTTAAGTGAAATTAGGAGAACTAAATGAGTAAGAGGAAAATAATATGAGACTTAAATGAAGAATAATAAATGGAGGGACCCTAAAAATATAAAAACCAAAGAAAAAATCAAAGGAAATGACATGTGGCATGTAGGAAAGTGGGAGGAAGTTTCCTCCTTTTTAAAATACGATTTATATTGATCGTGAAGAAAAAGAAAACAGGAAGAGTGAGAATCATTTAGGTGAGGCTGCAGCCTCTCTGAATTTCCCAACGTGGACACATGAATTCGAAATAAGAGGAGAGTCGCACCTCAGTGACCAGAGGCTGCCAGTGAGGCAGGAATGGGGTTTCGACAAAACTCGAGGCGGGCCTTCCTACTTTGGTCATTTCTACATTTGCCACATTGGTAGTGCGTGCTTGGACCTTAGACGATTTTGGGTAAGAAATAAAGAATATGGTAGAATTGAGTCTTTACGGTAAGTTGTGTACGTCGATGAACTTGATGTTAAGGCTTTTCGAATTCTGATTTGAGATTTTCTGTGGGCGAGATTCATCGGTGATTTTCACCAGGGTCGATCCGATCATCTGATGTAATGGTTCAAGAGCCGAGTCTTGGTCAACTAACGGACCTTAGAGCAGGTTTTTAGGTCAGAAATAAAAATTTGGAAATGAGTCCTTACAAAGTGTAGCCCTTCGAATTGCCGATAATTGGATTTTTAATTCGGTCGGACTCTGTAGACGAAGTTATGGTAACTGCTACTAAAGCAGTCAAATGGGTGAGGTCGCCGCCAGAAAGGAGTGATCTGAATGAGAGGAGTGTGGATAATGCAGCCCGGCCCGGTCCGGCCCGGAGACCTCATGGAGGCCGGCGGTCAGCGAGACCTCATACGTGTTGAGTCGATGAACTCAATGTGAAATTAAGCTAGAACCATCACGACGAATGCGGCCGGAGGTGGCTAGACCTCTGTCGTAGGCGATGACAAGAACCTCATGCGAAGTCAATGAGTCGCACGGGACCTATCAGCCGAAATTATGGAACCTGCTCGTCTGCTGCATCAGGCTTCGACCCGTCCGGGTTAAATTAGGCCCGGAGTGAGGGATTTGACTCATTATGACCTCCGGCCGGAAGGTCGCAACTTCTTACGTCGAAACTCACGTTTCCCCAGGGTCGTTTCGCATGGACACTATGAAGGCGCCATTGAGTCAGAATCATTGATATGCATAGGAGGATAGATGGACCGAGAGTGTTCAGATCGACTCGTCGAGGTCAGGTCAGCTCGTCGATTCGAGAGGTCAACTCAAGTGCCACGGGTCCCGAACTATATACGTAGCCTCGACTTGAAAAGATCATATCTCCTTTGTTCAAACTCCGATTTGGGTGTTCTTGGACTCTATGGAAAGCCCATTGAGTCAGAATACATTCATAATGAGGAGGATATTATATGTCAGGCCCGAGGTGTTAGATCGAGCTCGTCCGTCGTCATTTCGTCGATTCGGTCGACTCGTGGGTTCTGTATGACCCTCTGGCTTGGAAGGTGATACTTCGATAAAGACTCCGTTTGAAGTCATTCTTGGATCTGAAACATTCGGTCAATACAATTCCATCATCCACCCTCGGGAGATGAAGAATGTTCACGACTGAAGAGTGATAGTGTCGCTCGTCAGAGTCGGGTCATTTCGTGTCGATTCAATTTATTGTGTATGACCTCAACGAGAAGGTCATAACTCTTAAATAAGACTCCAGATTACTGGGTAATTCTTGCTAAACTCTATGACTTTAGTGAGTCAATAATCCATCTCTATATATATATATATATATATATATATATATATATATATATATACTATATATATATATCTGTGAAATTGGAACTCGTATTAAACTCAGAAAATCAATCTATTAAAAACTTACAATCACTTGTGAGGGAATAATATTGTTCTTCAATAGTTTTTGAACCAGGCTGACAAGGAGGAAAAGCAAAACAAGACAGAGATTCCAAGAAGTTGATCAAGTGCAAAAGATTTTTGGGTTCGTCTGCTGCGACTCTATTCCTCGTTCAAGTTTTGCATGTTTATTCAGCATATTGAATTGATTTAATTGATTTGAAAAGTGATTGTGAAATGTTTTGCATATAAAAATTGCATGATTAATGTGAAAATCTGTTATTTATACAACGTACATATTGTACTATATTTTGCTATAAAGTTTGAACGCCCTTAATGAAATCTTCTTGATTCTATTAGCATTAAGGATAGATGATACATCTACAATAAAGGTCGAAATAATAATCTGCGAACTATTTATTGATGTCACTCCGATCGGCGACTTGTGGAGTGTGTCTGGAAATAAATCATTCCATTCTTCAGGTATTATAACGGTCGGCGGTGCGGAAGCGTGCGTGTTATAAACCATTTAATCTAGGCACGTGGCCCGACGGAGGATATCTCTGGTGACTCTATCTGTGGGATCGATAAACAAGCATGTGATCGTTATAGCGAATTGATTTGCATAGTGAATTGATTTCTGCATCGCGAATTGATTCGCATATTGAATCAAATGCCACTAATGAGTGTAATTTTAAACCCAGATTAATTATGAAATGTGTTATAAACCTCATTTAATTGATTTGAGATTGCGAAAATATTGAATGTAAGTGTATTTTGGAATAATCAGACCATGACTAATTGTATATAAAACAAGTATATGTATACTAATGTTCTATCATTAAGATGTCATAAACCGTTTGAAAGTTTTGATTGTTAAATTTATAAATAACCAATTCAGCGAGGCGAGGAATGGATTTGCCATCGCCAGAGCCACTTCAGCATAAAATGTAGCGTCATTATTCCTCACAATGTAGCGAGTCTGAAATGATAGATGGTGATCGACGAACCGAGATCGAGAGCGTCAGTCTAGAAATTTCGGATATAGGACATGTGCATTCATACTCCATGTTTTCTTTTGGATGATGTTTTGTAAAAACAATTTGAACTCTGAACATCTATTTTGTAAATCATTTTGAAAGGCTTGAATACAACCTGGTATAAATATATTACTAATTCAGATTAGAAATATTTTATTAAAATGTTTATGAGCACACCGAATTTGTGTCTGACATGAGAATATCCGATTTTGGTGATTGGAGTGATTTTTTGTTGTTAAAAAATGAAGCTCCACATTCTACACATGGGACTCAGGTTGGGGATCGCCAAAGCGGTCGAGCTTCGAGAGAAAGTATCACACCTTTCATTGACATTCAAAGCCAAAGTCAAACCTCGTTTTACGAAGAAGACAAACTTACGAATGAGTTCGCAATTTGGATTCATGAAGAAGAGATTCAGTAATAATGGTTATGCAACCCAATACCACTGTTATTTTTAAAACATATTAAAGAATATAATTATTAGTGCATTTGAAATTTTAAGTAATTATTATTTTGCTAAAACATTGAAGAAAAAATTTGAAACAGAATTTATATCTAAGATCAAGAAGAATAAATTTATACTTTTAATCCCAAAAGTAAAGGACCAAAATCATAAGATAAGAAGATTATAGGTTAAAGTGAAATAATATGATTTGTAAATAGAGGAGAGATGGAAGACCCAGAAAAGTGCAATAAAGAAAAATTAAGCTTCATAAAGGGGATGAGTAAAAAAATATCTCAATTTTTAGGAGATACAAGAATGGAACCGGCAAATTATAGAAAAATCTCAAGGAAAACGTGAAGAATAAGAGAGGAGAAGAGAAGAAGAAGAGGAAGAAGAAGAAGAAGAAGAGGAAAGGTATGGAATACTATGGATTTGTATGAAACTTGTTAAGTTTTGTATGGAATCATTAGTATGGTTTTGGGCAGGATTGCGTTGGTTTCTATGGATTCCTAGGTTCTCATCTAGTTCCCGAGCTAGGCTCGAGGTGTTAAAGAGTGTGGAGTACTTGTCGATGAGAGTATAGAATCCACCCTTGAGTATGGAATTTTGTTTATGATGTGTAGATACATGCTCGGGGTGTTAGGAAATTAACCTAATTTATAAGAACTGAGTTCAGTTTGGAAAACCCTAATTAATTCTATATGTTTGTTTCAGTTTGCTATGAACATTTTGGAGATGTTTTCTAGATAAGATAAGGCAATTCGATTGGGTGGAATTTCTAGCAAAAGGACATGAAATCCGCCATTTCGGCAACTGACTTGGTACCGATACCCAAACAAGTAGATTTGCACTCATACAAATTAAAATGGGCAATGGTAATAAGACAAAGTGGTACCGGGTACCCACTCACAGAATGTAGTTGGTACTCTGCATTCAACTTACAGAGCAGTATTTGAAAATTAAGACATCAAAGGGTAATTTATCGATGCCCAGAATGCCTGATTGGTTGTGTTCTTTGCATTGTTAGTTCCACCGTACACTGACATTATATAGGAACCCTAATAACACTGAATGAGGTTCAAACAAGAATGAAACTAAGTGAAAATGATGTACCGTACAATGCCACGGCCAGCTTTAACGAATAAACTTAATGCCTCTATAATAAATAAGAAGTTCCTAAACACATATAATCAGATCACCAAACTGATATTGAATGATATGGCACCTCCACATGCGGCGTGCACGATAGTACTTCTCGGTACTCTGATTAGTGCGACGACACCTCCGTCAATGCTCGACACTTCGGCCTCAGCTACTACACCCCAAGATTCATACCGCACCTTCCCAGCACTTATCAGGCTCGTGGTCCTACTCATTTCAGACATCGCCCGTGAGTCAAAACGCTTATATAGATAAGAATCAATAATGAATAAGAGTAAAGTAATGTACATTGTCTCCGCTCCGAATGTACCTAATAAAATTTATATAAGTAAAGCTCAGAGTACCTACAAAATTCCTATATAAGTATAAGCTCCAACTGCTGAGATCCGAATAAGTATATCCGCAAAGTACAAAGTATGTGTATAAGCTTATTATATGAATCATGAAAATTTATGATATCCGCTATTGAGATATCCGCATCAAGTATATGCTCACCGTAAAGAGTATTACTACATGTGTATACATATAAGCTATATATTTCCCACTTAAGCGCAAAGCTACACCAGTTTTTAATCCGTAGGTATTAAGATGACGTCCGCGATCTTCCGCAGACAATTGAGCTAACAAACTAGCAAGAGTCTATCACAGTAGGTTGTGTGCTTTGATTATGTAAATGTAATTATACAGTTTTTGTATATGTATATGTAAATGAGACTCAGGACTGTATGTATATGACTCTATTAACACCACTACAATAGTAGTTTTATATTTTGTATCTTTGTATATCACATTTTGTTACAGTTATAAGACTTGGGCCCACCAATGTCTAGAAACTTCAAGTAAAGAGTCCCAGTATAGTCTCGCGACCCCCTTGGGGCGAAATAGGTTAATTATACATGATAAGTCAACTAATAACAAGTTCAACTAATAAATGCTTATGGAATTGTTGTTCAAGTTTTAGATGGCACGTGGATGAGGATTTTTGTATAACAATAAGTGGTTTAATGCTTAGAATAAGTGAAATAACCATCATTTAAAAGATGTCAAACATGCAAGAAATTACATAGCAATAAAGAATATTTCTTCAAAGTCATTATTTCCAAATAAGCAGCCTCACTAATTCTAACAAATGCCTTGACTCATAACAAACATAAACACTAGAATAACAACTATTGTACATATTTGTATGACATTTGTCCAATTTTATTATAGTAGTAATTCCTAATATATTAGTAATAATAATTTCGGTATTATGCTAGTAATAATTGTAAAAACAAGGGAGCTTGTCCAATATACTATATTATGCTAATAGATAATATTTGGAGCAAAATACTCATTTCCATAACATTAATTATAAATATAAATCTTGTGAGGAAGTTTTTTTTCCCCATAGAAATCTGATGGATGTTGTGAACACCTCAAAAATACTCCTAAAATTTTTATAATAAAAATTATTATATATTCCGGTATATTTCGAGCCTAACTTGGGTATTTTTCTCGAAATTTTTAAATATTGATTAGATGATTGTTGAAACCAGAATGAACCCAAGTGAAAAGAGTTATAGAAATTGTAAAATGGGGACCCATATCAATTATAAATAAGTTTATATGTCTAAGGATATTGTAGAGAATAAACGAAGAAGTTTAAAAAATTCAAGGAAAATGACATGGCATGCGTAGAGCAGGAGGAAGCTTCCTCCTTTTTTAAAAAAATAAAATACGATTAAGAGTGATCCATAAGAAAAGAAAATGGAGAAAAGGGAGTTAGAGAGAGAGGCTCCACTTTCTCTAGATTTTCCGACATCGACTATGTGTCTCCATGGCACCTAAGGGAAGTCCTTTCCTAGTGACAAGAGCTACAAGTGTAGGATCTAACCTGGGGACTTTCGACAAACTCTATGAGGTAGGTCTTCCCTACTTGGTCTTCTTCACCCAAGGATTGTCGGGTAGTTATCCGCCTAGTAAGTTTAATGCATTTTAACATGTAGTCGCCACATTGTGGTAGCTGCACAAATTCGAACCTTAGAGCTGATTTCGGGGTACGGCGAAGGGATTTGGTAGTGTGTCCTTCTAGTAAACTGTGAGCCACATCAATTAATTTGATGTTAGGGCTTTGAATTTCACTGACTTCATTGCATCAAGTTATGGTCTTTTATTCCGAACAACAAATGGGTGCGACTCACCCATAAATCACACGGGTCGCCAGCGAATGCTGGCTTTACAAACAAGGGACGAGGGGTCACAAACATGGTCGCCTGAACAAAGGATTGAGGAGGCCGCTCAATAGGGGTCACACGAACAAAGGGTCGCCCAACAAAGGGACGAGGGCTCACAAACAATGGGGTCGCCAATGAACAAAGTTGGTCGTCCAACAGCTGGACGAGGGTCGCCAACAAGTGGGGTCATTAATGAACAGCTGGTCGCCCAACGGCGGGAGAGGGGTCACAAACAAGGGTCACAATGAACAAAGGGTCGTCCAACAAAGGGACGAGGGGTCGCCCAAGAGGGTCGCTGAATAGCATCGCCTACCAAAGGGCCAACCTTGCCAAGATCAAGCCACGCATGACCTCCAACTAAGGTCATATCTCCGCTCAACTCCGATTATGTTCTCGACTCTATGGAAAGCCCATTGAGTCAAGAATCCATCCATATGCCTGAGGAAGATATTAGATGTCAGACTGAGGTGTTAGACTGAGCTCGTCACTAGTGCAGTCGTCGGGCCTGTGCCGCCTCGTCAAGATCGGATCGCGCATGACCTGTAACTTCTAAGGTCATATCTCTTCACCCGAATCTGATTAGTGTTCTCGGACTCTCATGGAAAGCCCATTGAGTCAAGAATACATTCATATGCCTTGAGGAGGATATTAGATGTCAGAACAAGGTGTTTTAATGAGCCTGTCACTCAGCAGCCTGTCACCAGGTCACCGTCGTATTTAATACGCATGACCTCCAACTTCGAAGGTCATATCTCCTTCGCTCAACTCCGATTTGGTGTTCTTGACTCTATGGAAAGCCCATTGAGTCAAGAATACATTAATATTCCGGCTGTATATAGAAAACACTGACTGAGGTGGTAGATGAGCCTGTCCAGTTCGGGTCTGCTCATCGGGCCCAGATTTGACCGTGTATGACCCCAACTTCTAAGGTCATAACTCATCCGAACCCGATTCGTGTTCTTGACTCCTGGGCGGAAAGCCCATTGAGTCAGGAATCCATCTATATATATCTTGTTTTAAAATTGAACTCATAATAACCTCCGGAAAATCAATCTTAAAACAAAACTACTAGTACGCATGAATAATATTATTCTCTTTTTAACGGTTTTTAATGTGGACTCAAGAGATGGAAAAGATAAATCAGGATCGGTGGATTCCGTTAATGAATCAGCGCAGTGATTTTTGGGTTTGTTCTTCAAATCCTATTCTCACTTCAAGTTTGAAATGTTTGTTCTATCGACTCCTATTCCTCCTTTCAAGTTTTTGCATGTTTGTTCAAAAGCATATTGAATTGATTTAAATGATTTGAGGAAAAGTGATTGTGAAATGTTTCGTAGATATAAAAATTGTATGGATTATTGAAAATAAACTGTTTATACAAGCGTAAATATTATACTCATATTTTGCTATAAAGGATTTGAACGCCTTAATAGAATGTTAACCGCTATTTCATCAAGGATAGATCGGGTATACCAATAAAAATAAATAGCTAGTGATCGGGCGAACTATTAACGTGTCACTCCGATCCGCAGCCCCACGGACTCGTGACGGAGTGTTCACTATTTGATTGTTTATAACTACCAACAATGACCGCACTGGCAGGTTATAAAACCATGTGATAATGCAATAGCAAATTTCAATGACTGCGTCTGACTCATATCCTCGTATATCAAGACATAGGTTAAATTCGCGAAGGGCATAACCGAATTGATCGTATAATCGATTGGATTGGCATAACTGGAATTGATTTTCAGAATTTAATTGAATGCCGAATCGAATTTTTGAATTTCTAAGTAAGCGATATTTGAATCGACCTAGATTGTGGAAATATTGATTATGAAAATGTATTTATGAGATGATCAATGAACTATAATTTATTGTATATATATAACAAAGTATATGTATTGTATTTATATTGATCATCCAAATGATGGAAAGTCCTCGAATTATTAAATTGCATGAATTGATTTAAGCTTAATCGAGGAATGGATTTAGAGAAACTACTAAGCATGAAAATGCTTAGCGTATTGTTTTACCAATGAGCAGTGATTTGCGATAGATAGTGATCGAGAAGGACCCAAGATCGAGGAGCGCCGAGTCATAAAGAAAGAAATCTCTTATATGCTCCGACATGTGCACTCATTTCATGTGTTCTTTTGATATGGATATTTTGTATAAACAATTTGAATAATCGCACATCTATTTTGAAATCATTTGAAAGGCCTGATGCCTACATTGTAAATACAGATTTTGTTAAATGTAAATGCTTATGGCCGGCTCCACTTCGTAATCGCCCGCAAAGATGATTTGAGCGATTTTAAAGGGCATCCCTGACTTTGGCCGGACCGCCTAAGCGGGTCGGCCTGCAAGGGCGCCACAACTTTATTGGTATCGTAGCCTAGGTTTAGCTAGCTCTACAAAATGATTTTGAAATTGTTTTGTAAATGATTTTGAATGTTTAACATGTACTTAATCTGCATATGTTGATGACATGACTCGACGCGGATCTGGCTGGGTTCCATTAGATAAGCATGGATTCGTCGCATTCCCTGGGGTCGAGGATGACCAGGATCCACCAAACAAATTTCCGCGTAGTGGAAGGTGGGCAGCATCCCATGCCCCACTAATGAATGAACTAGAACAAGTGGCAGGAGGTACTTGGGTATCCTCCAACAAATTTAGTTCAGCATTGCAAAGAGCCGGCAACCAACCGTAAATTGCTCGTGCCGATCACCTATCGAGAGAATGGCAAGGCAATCGAATTGTGAGATTTTATGGGAAAGAAAGAGGGATGAGCCTTCTATGGCGTAAAATCGCTCGAGAGAACTGAGCACGTCAGGGGCAAATGCATCGCACAAATCAAGAGAGCTGAATGTGCACCTCGCAGCCATGATGAGGCTTATCAAAGGGTGGGTTTCCGTGACTAGGATCGCACCATCGTGAGAGTTACGTGGGAGTTCTTCTCGATGAGTTCAAGAAGCATTATGTGGGTCGCATTTATCCGAACATGAGACTTGCAGTTTCATAATCAAGCAAAGACAGATGAGCAGACCGAATATCAAAGAGAATTCATATTTGGCAAGTATGCTCCCAGATACTGTGGAGTGAGGAAGAAAAGTGCCGAGGGTTTGAAGATTCGCCTTTAATGACCATATCTCGAGCCTGGTGTCACAAAGATTTTGCCAGCGACTTCTCCAAAATTGTGACATGTGCATTGAATGTGGAAAGAGTAAAGAAAGAGGAAAAAGAGAGAAAGGATAAAAGACAGGGAAGGAAATCCAGGTCTACCCAACCGCATCAACAAAGAAGGAAGAAATTAAGGGGACCACAGGACCTAACCCACTTCTATGAGACAGTTACCTAAGAGAATACTACTCTACCAAAGACCATCACTGCGAGTACACCAGAGGTCCTTTCTAGAGGACGTATTGCTCCCCACAGTCTCTATCAAGGGAGAAATCATAAGGAGAATGCTGAGACTTACAAAGCTTGTTTGACTTGTGGATCCAAAGAGCATAGAGCAAGAGATTGTCCTAGAGCTCGTCACTACAAAGACCACAACCTGGGTACAAAATTTTAGTGTTACAAAAGGCAATAAGAGGTTGCATCACCGAGTGTTCCTAAGATAAGACACAAACTTTGGGTAGGTAAGTAAGACTGTCATGTCTGTTAGAGCATATGCAATGAAAAGCAAGGGCATACCGACGCCTCCGTGATGTGATAGTCGGTAATTTTACTATCTTGATACTATTATGCATGCATTGATAGATCCAGGATCGACTCATTCATACATATGTACTGACATACCCAACTTAGGTAAATTACCGAGTGAAAACTGGCATGACATCTTGGTGACGAACCCGCTCGCCATAGTGTTATCAGGAACAAAGTCTATGTGAGATCATTCCATCAAAATACGAGAGTATGCATTTTTCGAGATTTGATTGAGTTATCCTTCGTGTGGAGTTTGATGATATCGATGACCGTTGTCCCGACATCAAGCAATAGTCGATTGTAGAATGAAAAGAGTAAACTTAAAGACACCTAATGGAAGACAGCACCATCTATGAGAGGTCAAATCATCTATCTATGATATCCGCGCCACCGCAAACAATGGTACTGAAAAGGATGGGTCACTGGCTTATGTGATTGATATGGCATGGCAAGGCCTAGTATACGATATCCCTAATCGTTAGCGAATTTCTTCCCGGATGTGTTCTAAGAGTTACTGTGGATCACCACAAAGGAGATCGAGTTTGCTATCGACGCTGCATCAGCTACACCTAAGATCCATTACACCCGCACGTAATTTGGCCTCCACGAACTAGCGGAATTGAAATTGCAGTTGCAAGAACTACTAGAAAAAGGGTTTATTGCACTGGCGTATCACCATGGGGAGCCCTGCTTTCGTTAAAAGAAAGATGGTACACTTCCGACTATGTATTGATTACGCATAACCGAACAAGTTAATGCGAAATAAGTATCCGCTAATTCAGAATTGATGACGGTTTGACTATTCAAAGGTGCAAGTATCTTTCAAAGATCGACTTTGCGATCCGGTACCACGCTTGAGAATTAAAAATGTCGATGTGCATAAACTGCCAGTGACGCGATATGGACACTATGAATTCCTTTGTAATGCCAGTTGATTGACAAATGCTCCAAATGGGCGTCTACGGACCTAATGAATCGTGGTTTTCTGTCTATGTGGATCATTTGTTGTAGTGTTCATAGAATGATACTGCGGTATTCAAAAGATCTGGATAGCCTTCAAGTGATACACCTTAGAGTAGTGTTAGACTTCGAGAAAAGAGCAATAGATGCAAACCCAGCAAGTGTGGAGTTTTGAAGAATGAAGTGTCCTTTCGGGGTATATAGTATCGAAAGAAGGAACTGAGTAGATCCAAAGAAAATAAGTGGTCATGAATGGAAGCCACCTAGAAATGTTACAGGCGCGAGTTTCCCGACCAGCGTGGATACTGCTGCAAGATTCGTTAAGGGGTTTCTTGCGACCGCAGCCCCGAAGGACGATTGCTCCAAAAATGTAAAGTATGAATGGAGTGAAAATGTCAAAGAAGTTTCGATAGTCAAAGCATTCTTAACCGAGGCCCTGCTCTACTCAACCAACCTACAGAGAGAATATGATTTTTAGTGATGCGTCAGCTTAAATGGACTTTGATGCGCCCTAATGTGCAAGAGGGTAAAGTGGTAGCCTATGTCGCACGCTTGAAGCCGCATGAAAGGAACTACCCACGCATGATTTAGAATTACCGCAATTGTATTTTACAATAAAATTCGAGACACTATTCAGATGGGGAGAAGTGTTTCCATCTTACATCGATCATAAGAGTCTCAAGTATTTCGCTTCTCACACGAGAGCTTAACTCGAGGCAATCTGAGATGGATGGAATTGATAAAGATTATGACTCATGATTGATTATCACCTGTGAGCGCCAATGTAGTGGCCGACGCTTGAGTAGAAAAGTCACGAACGCCGAAGGCCACGCCCATTCGTCATTATACGACGATGGTACTGTGAGTGGCAGAGTCAGAAGAGACCGAAGTTTGTTGGAATCTAGTGCTAGAGGCACAAAAGAAAGATGAGAAAATTCATGCCAGCAATAAATCAAATCGAAATGGTAAAGAAACCGAAAGTTCACAAAGGAACGAAGATGGAGTTTTGTATTATAAAGATAGGCTCAGGTACCCGATTGTAATGATTCGAGAAATCCATACTAGAAGAGGCACATAAATGATTCATATCCATCCCGGTAGCACAAAGATGTATCGAGATTTAAAAATGTCATTCTGGTGGTCCGAGATGAAAAGAGATGTGTCAGAATTTGTAGCCAAGTGTTTGGTGTGTCAAAGAGTAAAGGCAGAGCATCAAGTTCCTTCGATTATTGCGTTCCTATTAGAATACCGAGTGGAAACGAACTTAATCACCATGGATTCCGGTCAGTTACCATCGATGTGGAGGAGGCATGACTTCATTGGTCGAGGTAGATCGATGACCAAGCCGCCTCACTTCCTACCTGAAAAACCGATCATTCACTGACAAGTTAGCGCAGATGTATATCAAGGAAATAGTTCCTGCCATACGGGACTCTCGTGTCCATTATTTCGCATCGAGATCCGAGGTTTACTGAGACTTTGGGGGAAATTGCAAGAGGTTGGGCACTGACCGAATCCTCAAAAGATGTACCGCTCCACCCACAAACGGATGGACAATCTGAGAGAGTGATCCAGATTCTAAGATATGCTGCGGAGTCAGGTGGATCGACCGAGGGTAGCTGGATCAACACATTGCTTTAGTTGAACTCAGAGAACAAATGGGCCTTCCAATCAAGATTTAAAGATGCTTTATGAGGCTTTATATGGGAGAAAATGTAGAACACCATTGTGTTGACTCGGGAATTGACAAAAGAAAGTGATCGCCCCCGACTTGATACAAGAGACTCAAGAAAAAGTGAAATGATTAGAGAGATCGTGGCCACCGACAGACGTAAATCATATGCCGACATGAAAAGAAAAATATTCGACATGATCATTAAAAGGTGTTTTTGAAAGTATCGCTGGAAGAAGGTGATGAGATTCGGGGAAAAGGGCAGTTGAGCCCTAGATTTATCGCCCTGCGAAGTGATTGAGAAAAGCACCAAAGTGGCGATATTGTGACGGTGATTACTCCTGACTCGAAAAGATCCATGATGTGTTTCACGTGTCCATGCTACGGAGGTACGATCGTATCTGGCCACATGTAGTCTCTTCTGAGACAATTGAGTCGAGGCCGCATTTGACGTATGAAGAAGAGCCAAGAAAGATTTTGGCTCGTGAAGAAGGAATTACTAATAAGAAGATGCTCGTTAGTCAAGGTGCCGTGGAGAAACCATAAGACTCGAAGAAGCCACTGGGAAAGTGAGGAAACGCGCAGCCAGATCCGTGAATCTGCTTTACCAAGGTAATTTCGGCGACGAAATTTTATTGCGTGAGAGCTTGTAATTACCCTAAAATGTTCTAAAATTTTTATAATAAAAATTATTATATATTCCGTATAATTATTCAATCAGTATTTTTCGAAATTTTTTTAAATATTGATTAGATGATCGTTGAACTTAAATGAACCTAAGTGAAAAAGAGAAAATATAGAAATTGTAAAATGGGGACCCAAGGGTCAATTATAAATAAGTTTATATGTCTAAGTGATATTAGGAGAAATAAATGAGTAAAAGGAAAAAAATTCAAGGAAATGACATGTGGCATGTAGGAAAGAGGGAGGAAGCTTCCTCCTTTTTTTTAAAAAAAAAAATAAAATACGATTAAGAGTGATCCATAAGAAAAGAAAATGGAGAAAGGGAGTTAGAGAGAGAGGGCTCCACCTTCCTTGGGATTTTCCGACGATCGGACCATGTGTCTCCTGGCTACCGAAGGGAAGTCCTTCCTAGTGACAAGAGCTAAGGCAGAGACCGGAACCTAGGACTTCGACAAACTCTATGAGGTAGGTCTTCCTACTTGGTCTTAGTCTTCTTCTTACCCTAAGGATTGTCAAGTTATCCGCCTTAGGGAAAGTTTGCTGCATTTAAAACTATGGGAAGTCATTAAGTATCAGGGTAAATACCAAATTCGAACCTTAGAGCTGGATTTTGGGGTACGGCGAAGGGATTTGGTAGTGTGTCCTCTAGTAAACTGTAGCCACATCAATTAACTTGATGTTAGGCTTTGAATTTCTCAATTCGACCCCGTAGAGACCGGTTATGGTCTTTTTATTCGAACAAATAAAATGGGTGCGACTCACCCATAAAGGGTCGCCAAACAAGGGGTCGCCAAGTGAATGGTCGCCAACAAAGGACGAGAGGGGTCGCCAAACAAGGGGTCGTCGCGGAACAAAGGGACGAGAGGTCGCCTAATAGGGGTCGCCAATGAATGTTGGTCGCCCAAATGTACCGGACAGGGGTCGCTAAACAATGGGGTCAGTTAATGAACAAAGGGTCGCCCAACAAAGGACGATGTGGGCCGCCAACAAGGGGGTCATTAATGAATAGCATCGCCCAACAAAGGACTTCCAGGGGTCGCCAAACAAGTGGCCGCCACCATCAAAGGGTCGTTCAACAAAGGACGAGGGGTCAGCCCGCAGGGCCGCTTTCAAGCAATAGTGATCATCAACAAAGGGCTAACTCGCCAAGATCGGCCGGGCGATGACCTCCAACTGAAGGTCATATCTCCTTCGCTTGAACTCCGATTCGGGTGTTCTTGACTCTGGCGGAAAGCCCATTGAGTCAAGAATCCATCCATATGCCTGAGGAAGATATTAGATGTCAGACTGAGGTGTTAGACTGAGCTCGTCACTTCAGTGCAGCTCGTCAGTTCAGGTCAGCTCGTCAAGACTGGCTGCGCATGACCTCCAACTTTGGAAGGTCATATCTTCTTCACCCCGAACTCCGATTCGTGTTCTTGACTCCTCACGGAAAGCCCATTGAGTCAAGAATACATTCATATGCCTGAGGAGGATATTAGATGTCAGAACAAGGTGTTTTGAATGAGCCTGTCACTTCAGTGCAAAATTTCACGCTTCAGGTCGCCCGTCGGTTTACACGCATGACCTCCAACTTCGAAAGGTCATATCTCCTTCGCTTGAACCTGATTCGGGGGTGTTCTTGACTGCGGAAAGCCCATTGAGTCAAGAATTTAATAATATTCCTGAGGAGTATAGAAGATGTTTGACCGAGGTGGTAGACGAGCTCGTCCAGTTTGGGTCTGCTCATCAGTTCAGGATTTGACTGCATATGACCTCCAACTTCGGAAGGTCATAACTCCTTCATCCGAACTCCGATTCAGGGATTCGTTGACTCTATGGAAAGCCCATTGAGTCAAGAATCCATCTATATATATCTTGTTTAAATTGAACTATAATAACCTCCGAAAATCAACTTAAACAAAACTACTAAGACGCATTTAATAATATTATTCTTTAATACCTATTGGAATAGGACTCCAAGTATAGAGGAAAAGACAAATCGTGATTGAGATTCCAAGTATTTGGAATCAAAGTGCAAAGATTGGGTTTGTTCTTCTAAATCCTATTCTCATTTCAAGTTTGAAATGTTTGTTCTACCGACTCTATTCCTCCTTTCAAGTTTTGCATGTTTGTCTAAAAGCATATTGAATTGGATTTAATTGATTCGAGAGGCGTACCGTGGAACGCTTGCAGATATAAAAATCGTACGATTATCAAAATAAATCGTTTATACAAGCTGCATTATACTATATTTTGCTATAAAGGATTTGAACGCTCTTAATAGAATGTTAACCGCTTATTTCAGAGATCATGACGGTGATACCATCAGGTCAAATAGCAAGATCGCTTAACTATTAATGTGTCACTCCGATCTGCAACTAAATGACCAGACGGTAGTGTTCACTATTTGATTGTTTATAACCACACAGCCTCAATGACCGCATCAGGTTATAAAACTACGCGATACCTACCGCAGCCCCACGGACCGTGCTTCTGACTCGATATCTCGTATATCAAGACATGCAAGCAAATTGCCGATAAACTTGGAATTGATCGGGTATAATCGATCGATCGCATAACTCAATTGATTTCGAATTTAATCAATGTGTCGAATTGAATTGAATTGTGAGCATATTTAAATTGATTGAGATTGTGAAATATTGATTATGAAAAATGTATTTATGAGATGATCAATGAACTATAATTTGTTATTGTATATATATAACAAAGTATATGTATTGTATTTATATTGATCATCCAAATTTGATGGAAAGTTCAATTATTAAATTGCATGAATTGATTTGTCGAAACCGAGGAAAGTGGATTTGTATGTAACTACTAAGCATGAAAATGCTTAGCGATGCTTTCTACCAATGCGCAGGACGGCATAGATAGTGACTGATAGCGGACCCAAGATCGAGGAGCCGAGTCATAAAGAAAATCCTGAGTATGCTCCGACATGTGCACTCATTTCATGTGTTCTTTTTGATATGGTTATTTTGTATAAACAATTTGAATATCAGACATCTATATTTTGTAAATCATTTCAAAAGGCTTCGATGCCTACATTGTAAATAGATTTTGTTAAATGTAAATGTTTACGGGCTTGCCCATTTCGTAATCGCCCGCAAAGATATGATTTCGAGGATTTTAGTGGCATCCCGACTCACTGATCCGCCTGCTTCGGCCTGGCCCGTGGGCGCCAGACGCTCTAACGTAAGAAGGTATGTAAGGGTTTTAGGATTACTCCATCAGATATGCTTTAAATGGTCGACTCCGGATGCGAGTGGAAGTGTGAGTATTATGGTCTTTAGACCTAGACCCACTACTCGATGGGCCTAGGGCCCGATTAGCCCGCATCATGAAACGGGTCAAACGCACTTACCGTATTAAAACCAAACGGGAACTAACCAGACAATGGAATCTTAAAACACATATGAGAAAGCCATCTGTCATATTAGAGACTCACTTCATGGCGGCCTATTTAAGGTTTCAAGTCCCCTAGCCGGCCACCCTACCGCTATGGGAAGTTTGTTATGGATAAACATACAAAAGCGGAAAATACACAAAAGAGGTATTAATTACTGCGATTCCTAGTTTCCAAATCCCATATTTTTCATAAAATTAATATTTGATAAGGAATAACGTATTTTATCCCTAAAATTGGCAGATTTTATCTCCTAAAAATTACTTTAAGACGCGAACCACGCCCTCTATAAATCGTGAGATCCCCACAAGGCAGGTGGCATTCGTAACTATTCAAAAACTTATGCTTCTTCTTCTCCCGCTTTTTCACGACTGACTATCGAGGTTTTACCACACACCGCTCTGATCACCCTTTACAGTTCATATCATACGATAATGGGTTTCGATAATCAGCGAATAATTGGAAGAACAATCACCTATAATGTCGTTGTGATTCAAGGAGAAAGAAGAATATGTGTTTTATAAGAAGTTAAAGTTTTAAGATTAGCTTACATGTACATGATTCAAAGGAATTGGGACGGGAAGGAGGAACCTTGGCCAACTACACTTATCCAACAATGACATCATGATCGATCAAGAAGAAATAAGAAGAAGATGTTTTTGTTTTTTTTTATTTTTATTTTACTTATAGGGAGGAGAGGGTAAGTTTTACAGGTTAAGTTTTACCATAATTACTTTTTTACTAGATTTATACATATATATATTATTATATATATATATATATATATATATATATATATTGACAAGTAGCTTGAGTATCACAATCCATTATTCTTTTCAATTTTGCAAATATTTCCAAATTCGAGGGTAGATAACACAAGATTCTAATAAATGATATTGAACCTCATTTTCAAATATTATAAAATTATACCCCTGAGCATAGTGTTTTTGGGCAGGGCAGCAGGCGTATCCTTCACTCGATCCCCTCCACAAACCAACTGAAACTGAGCTGTCTCCCGCCGACAAGGCCATCGTTTGTTGCTCCCCAGTCCCCACCACACTCTCTTTGCTTGGCCTTCCCCCCCTTCCCTCCCCTTCCTTCCGAGTTCCGCCCCCACCCCAGATCCCACACGTGCCAGCCTCAACCACCTTCCCTCCTCTCTCCTATCTCCTAACTCCTAACTCCTAAGTCCTAACTCCTACCTACGTGTTTGGAGGCTGGGAAAAGTGGCCCCCACACTCTGTCGGCTTGTCGTTTGGACTCCCTACACACTGCGCCTTCCCCCCCTTCATTACGCCAACAATCTTCCTTTCCTTTATCATTATTCATAATTATTAATTACTTCCTCCGCGTTTGTTTGGGCCTCCCTGGACCCCTACCCCTTCAATGCTCTATTTCAATTCTTTTTTTTCACTTTCGTTCTTTTATTTAATGGTGAAAACAACAATTTTTTCAATAGTAGGAGGCAGCTCCTAGGTCAGTTTTGCGCACATAGACTCCGTTAATCTCCTAATGATGATCTTTTAATGACCCAAGAAAACCTGTTTCTTAGGAAATTAGGGGAAAAGAAAATCAATATGGATTATATCATGAGATGGATGGGGTTGTTAAGAAAAATGAATGAAACGGCAGACAAGGTATGATGCAGTGGAAATGATGGGAGTTGAATTGAGGAAAGAAGATGTTCCAATATAGTGCACTGCAGAGAAAGGGTCCTAAAACGAATAATGATTTGGAAGTGGATATAAAAATAAAAACCCCATAAAAAAAAAAATAAATAAATAAAAAAAAAAACCTTGAGGTGATATGATATGTGAATTTGGGAGGAGTAGGACCAGACGAGGGGCTCTATTAAGGCACTGTTTGGTTGGAAATTGAAGGCACTTTGTCTGTAAAAAGGACCGACCCCACATAATCATCATTCATCAACACACTCTAAAATCACATTAGAAAAATGAAATGAAAATGTCGAATGATTCAGAAAGAAGAAAGGGTCCCATAAGAGCAGACACATGGGGACCCTTGCCACCACCGAACATACCTTTCCGAACAAACACACCCCCATTCAACAACGCTACACTACAAGCCTTCTCTTTTCTTCTTCTGCCCCTCTCCCTTCCTTCTTCCCTCTCTTCCCTTAAAACTCCCTTAAACCCTTCTCTTTGATCTTGTTCTTTCTTTCTTTCTTTCTTTCTTTCTTTCTTTTCCTGTGACTGACTTCAATGGAAGGTGGTAGTGGAGGAGCGTGTACAAGTTGGTCGATGTCCACAGTGTCTAAAGAGGACAACTTGGTGCTGTCCATTGAGGTTTCTTCCTACCCAGATGAAGCAGGGCTGAGTTAGGTCTCGGGTTGAGCCTTGGTGGCGGCGGTGGTGTCAAGCCTCAAGAACAGGGGTGGGGTCAATATGGAAGGATCTTGACTGCTAAGGACTTCCCTTCTACAGTTTCATCTTCATCTTCATCCTCTTCTTCGTTGAGCAGAGCTAATAGAACGACAGCGGGTATCAAGAGAAGAGCTGATTCCGTGGCCGCTTCCAACAGTGGCAGGTATGATGCTTTTTCCCTTGTTGTCCAAAACTATATCTTTGATTTCTGTATCTTTGGTATCGTTTCTTTGTTCTTTGATCAAATTATTTGGTTGAATGTGTTTTCTATAATTATTGTTCATTTATTTCCCCCTTTTCTATGAATCTTTTTCTTTTCCTTTTCCTTTTTTTTAAAAAAAAAAATTTCTTTCTAATTTGTGCTATCCGTTTTGTTGGAATAAGTTGGATCTGATGCAAATAATGAAATGGGCTTTTGCTTTCTCTTTCTGTAAATTTTGTTTTTTCAAACAACTGCTGCACCAGATTTACATGGAAAGTTGTTTCTGTTGCTAAGACACTGGATGAAAAGAAAAAGGGAAGCTGAAATTGAGACCCCTAAATCTTCTTTTTATCTATTTTGTCAGAACCTAGAAACAAACTTGACTCAACAAGAACAATTATTGGGTCGCATTAATGATAATTATTGGTGCTATATCGTTTCATCCTTATATTTTTCTTAGGAGCCGGCTTATAACAGTAACTGCTATATTTTTATATGCATTTTCCTGCTCTTTTCCTCTGTTTTCTCTCCAATCAAGCAAAGCATCCTGAAAATTGATGGGAAACAACCTTAACTGAGTCATCTTATTAGGGAAATAAATATTATCTTCTCAAATTTTTCCCAAACAAGAAATTGGAGAATATATGAAGAATATGGAGGAAAAGAAAGAGAGTGGCCTTGGAGTGTAGTTTCTGGGAAACTTACTTCATGGGCAACTCATTATCAAAGCTAGGACAAAACTTTATGGAGATCTTAGGAGAGAAATTTTTGGAACTTGTTTTTTAAAAAATGAGCTTTAAAAAAATTATTTTCTCATATTTTAAAAAATTTTGAAAGAATTTTTAAGAATAATGTAAGTCATTACTTTTTATGTAAGAGTGACTACTATATTTTATATGGAAGTCACTAGTATTTTCTATTTTTAGAGTTCAAAACAAGATGCGTATGCAAATGGGCACTTAGTTTGTGACTTTTGCTTTCTTCTTTTATGTCAAATATATAACATCTTGATTCTTAATGAATCTTAACGTGTTTATGTGCTTTTGATTAAGTGGCCTCAGATGGTTTTTACTCCTAATTCGGGGTTTTATATGTTTTCAATTTTTGCCCCCTTTCATTTGACTTTTGATTAATTATTTCTTTCTTCAGTTTTTTGCCAGTTATTATTGGATTTGAACAATCTGGTACAATTAATGAACTTGAATGTCCTTACTTTTTTGTTGTTTCATTTTTAAAACTGAAAGAGAACTCATATCAACTCAACTAGATTTTGAATTTTATTTCTCCATGGTTCCTAATTATTGGATCTAATTGTTGTATCTTTTCCTTTTTTTGGGAAATGGCCTTTAAGGATTACCAAGTTTTTATCAAAAATTTCTTACTCTAAATACTTTTCCTTTTTCCTTTTATCATGCCATATTCTCATATCCCTATGTAAATTGTGGGTCCTTTTTAGCCAATTCCTGCATCTTGAAATTTGCAGTTTAACAAATTCAACTCCTAGATATGCACCTGACATTGGCACCTGAGTCTTAGCTCTTGGGGAACTACAAAACTAAGTCTATACCAACAAAACAATAGGAGATGCTTAATTTAATGGAGATATTGTTGAAATTATTGGGAGTTATCATTTAACTTTTTTATAAGTATTTTAATTTATATATATTTATGACATCACCATTCAGCCATGTTTTAACCACCAGTTTGACCATTGAACTTTAAACTGGTGGTTTACTAGTTCAATGGTCTAGTTTTGAAAACAATGCTTCGTTCCACTAGATAAACATTGTTCCCCCATCATACATTGTTTTCATGATTCCCATGTCTGCATTCCTCTTTTATGATGTACATCAATGATATAGAGTTTGGTGAATGAATATTACCTATTTACCTCTCTTCATCTTATTGACCAATGAGCTCTGGTTTTGATTTGATTCTTAAAGCAGTCAGGTTGTGGGATGGCCTCCTATCAGAGCTTATAGGATGAACAGCTTAGCTAACCAGTCAAAATCACCAGTCACTGAAGACATGAATTCAATAGTCGAGAAAAATAAAAGTACAAACACAATAGCGGAGAAGACATATGAAGGAAGCAACAGCACCAATGGTTATGCCAAGAAGAAAGGGCCCCTCAATACTTCGTTCTTTGTGAAAGTGAATATGGATGGAATTCCAATTGGAAGGAAGGTTGATCTGAGTGCTCATAGTTGCTACGAGACATTAGCAAAAACATTGGAAGAGATGTTTCAGGGAACAACTACAAACATCAATGCAGTTGGTAAGTTATATCTTGAGCTTCCACCAAGCTAGTTGAATAAAAAAAATAGTGTGATTTGGTCTTTAGTTGTACGTTGATGAGAATATTACCTGATTCAATTGCTTGGGTGTTGTACGTAAGAAAGAGTTTTAAGTTCGGTTTCAAACTTGAGACAAAAAAACAATTTGTGCCAGTCTTCTAAACCCTTGGATCTTTTCTCCAACCAAATTGAAAATATATTCTAAATTTCAAATTTTCTTCCAAAGTGGACCCAATAGTTGAATTTGTAGAGAGATTTGAAGTTGATTGGAACCTTGAATTGATGCCAATTCGTAATTGTGCACAACTTTATCAATTAACCAACTATTTGTCTGGATGTTGCTTTTTCTATTTTTTTTTCTTTATTGTGGGTAATATTATTGATGTTTGTAATTACGATCAATCAATGAGAATTCTGATGTAATGGCAGAATCAACAAGACCCTCAAGATTATTGGATGGTTCATCTGAGTTTGTGCTCACCTATGAAGACAAGGAGGGAGACTGGATGCTGGTTGGAGATGTTCCTTGGGGGTAAGGTGTCTTCCATTCACTATAATGTAAATGTGTACTATTTGTGCCTGTTAATAAATAAACTACATATCAGTTATTATATTTTGACATCCCTTCGCAAAATCCATTGTTAAATCCTTGAACCTCCAGTTTTTGTACCCATTTGAATAATGTTCCTTACAGACCTAGATATTAATTCTTAGGCATAGGGCATGAGGCATAGTTTCAGCCTATTTGTTTCCAGTACTTTGACATGATCTTAATTGCAAAAGATTTTCTCTTTTACGGAAGTACACAAGAAAGCTAAATTTAGTATTGAATCTTTCTTAATTAGGTGCTTATACTACTTATTAAAAAGAGAATAAATGAACACAACTTATTGATATTCATGTTCAAGCTGTTGAAACTGACAGTAAACAAATATTTAGCTTTTTTTTTTTAATTTAAAAATTAATGTGCCAATTTAGAAAGTCTATGTGCACACTGTGTAGTTATGCAGTGTATTGTTAAAAGTGGTAATTCATAATTCAACTCCAAAGGGGCTTATTAAAAGAAAAAAAAAATCAACTTCAAAGGGTTTTCACCCATGAAGTCTACATCATAACCACAGCTAATTTGCCCCATACAATTTACTGTTTCATGAAATTATTCAAATGATTTATAATTAGTAAATAAATTTAATGTATACCAAAAAAGAATCAGCCTAAAATTTATCTGTTAGTGTTACAACAAAGCTAACTGTATCCTTGGTAAGGATATGATTCTCCTTGCCTTAACTGTGTCAAATCCAATTAAAGTGCTTATGGTTTGTTATAGTCTAACAGCTCCATCCTGTGGGAACTTGTTAGTTTGATTTACTCGTTGGCTCATTACTCTTATATTTCAAGCTCTGGTTGAACATGATTTTAGAGCTGTATTTCCTAAAGTTTCCAAGTTGGAATCTCCTATGTTTGTTCCGCCATTTATTTGTCTCCATTTGATCAATTGCCTCTTCATTTATGGGTGGCAGTTGCACATTAGAGAGGGCTCTCTTGCTTGAACCTATGTGTTTGTTTGTTCCTCCTCATATGTGTCTGTATTTAGTTGTTTGTCTCTTCATATGTGGATGAAGGTCACACATGAGCTAAGCTTTTACAGTAACTGGCAGTTTAATACAGCCCATCTTGGACTTAATAGTTAATGTAGGTAATAGTTGGTCATTGGTGAGGTAATGGGAACTCTGGGTCTTGCTACATGGATTTTAAAGTAATCCCAAAAGCGAAAGAAACTCACGACTTTTCTTTTGGTTAATGAACTTAACACCTGAACTAGGTCCAAATATTTCATTGTTGCAATTGCAATAATAAACCATGTCAATAACTAGTTTACTTCTTTGGCTTACCATTATTGTGAGAGCAATGCTCTATCTCTGAATTGAGAACTGATTAAACCAATGGAACTTGTATAATTTCAACATCTTCTGTCGTGGTTGAGTTCTGTCCATTTATGGCCACGTGTTATGTGGTCATGAATTGATACTATATTTTAGGCTTCCCCCTTGCCATTCAGTATTTTCCTGAAGAATGCATCTTTCATCCTAAATCTCAAGGTTTTAGCTCCATAACCTCTTATAATTGTTGGGGAAGCTCCAAGTTGTGCTCTCCTAATTTTCTCCCTTTGTGTTTATGTTGTGGACTTGTTGGGGTTTCTGTGCACCTATTCAACTTCCAGAAGATGGAAGAATGAAAAAGCCCCATCTAATATGAGAAAAAGAAAGTAAAGGAGCAGACTATTTAGTTTTACATTGGAGTGTTAGTCTTTTCCTAATAACCTATATGTTCTCTTGTTAGATTTAATTGCCTACAGAATTTAGTTTATCTAAACTCTGGAGGTCAATTTATCTGGTTTTTCATTTTTTTCTTGTTTGATAAGTATTTTTCTGGTTTTCATTCTCATCACTCTTCCTATAATTTTTATTCAGGATGTTCCTGGGCTCTGCAAGGAGGCTCAGAATCATGAGGACATCTGATGCTAATGGACTAGGTATGTAATCTGTGATCGACAATGTGATTCTCCTATCAAAAGCTACCTTTTTATGAATCCCATTTATCTTTATTTATTCTCATTTTGCAGCTCCAAGGATCCAAGAAAGAAATGGGAGGCAAAGAAGCATGAGAATTTAAATCCTAAATTTTTTGGTCATCTTCTGGAAAAGGAAAACTATCGCTCGAGAAGTGAAATATAAGGAGAGGGACATAATTAGTCAAAGCCACTTTGCCAAGTAATGAATGCTGATCGTCCACTGCCCCATCTATATGTTTTGGTTTCTGCTTTTACATTTATTCTTCTGCATACTGTTGTATAAGTATTCACCCATTGTTGGGTAATTATATATAGCCTTTATTTTTGCTTCATTGAAAGGCATAAGAATCTCAGTATTCGGTGTCATACACACAATGCATACTTTTGTAATGGTGTGCTCTAACTATGCAATGTGTAAATAGATGGGAGTGCTAAACCACTAGCATCTGGAGTTTGGTGCGCCCAAATATGGAATCATATTTTTCCTTTCTAATTAATGGAAAAGAAAGTTTGAATGGTTTAAACCTTCATTGCTGCTGCTCTTCCTTCTGTTCTGATGTTGGTCTCCACCTTTTGCTTTTTCCATGTTTGTGGTCAATGAAATACATTCACTGTGTAAGAAATAAAAAGAAAAATGAGGAAGGATTTCATCTTGAGACATCTTAGAGTTCAAGTATAATTTCTTTTTCTTTAAATGATTTGCAGATCCATCTACGTTATTTTTGGAATGATCTCATTTTGAAAAATGATTAGTATTGTCCACCATTGTTGTTAGATTTTGTGCATTGGCTACGACTTTTTTGTTTCTTTCTGGCCTTTTTTCCTTCAGTGTTTTGGTTGCTCTGCATTCATAATGTATTTTTTTTTCTTTTTTCTTTAATATAATCTTCACTTGCCTATCCAAAAAAAAAAAAAAAGTTAAGAAGGAGGAGAAGAAGAAGAAATGGAAAATTGCCCACCATCATTTAGCAAGTGTTTATAATTCAATCCATTCTATTCAATGAAGCTGTTCTAGTAGACGATACTTTCAAGAACAACAGAGATGCTATTCAAGCAAAATCCAATAACTGTTTGATTAAAACCCAGAAAGAAAAAATTTATTAATGAGATTGAATCCACTTTGATTTACTCAATGCATTGATGATCTAGACAACAATGTCCATAATTGATCATAAACAGGAAGAAAAAAAGTGCATACAAAGAATCTAATTGAACAGGATGAAAAAGGCCAGAGAGGAACTGATAATTTGGTTCCTACATAAGGCCATTTACAGGTGATGTGCTGAACGCTGGTCTCTCTTTGTTAATGTCATATCCATTGCTGTTGCTACTGCTTTTCCGCCTTGGCTTTGCCTCCCCAAGCATTGTTATCACATCCCTCATGGATGGCCTGTCCTTGGGGAGCTTAGCAGTGCAAAGAAGTGCTATCCTCATGACCAAAAGCATCTCTTCTTGAACATATTTGCAGTTTCCTACATTAGGGTCTAAGGCTACTTCCAAGGCTCTGTTGTCCCTAATCTTCCTCCTAACCCATTCTACAATGTCCACTGCTTCCCCAAATTCACCGTCTAGCGGCTTTTTCCCAGTGAGAAGCTCCAGCAGTACTACTCCAAAGCTGTAGATGTCGATCTTCTCATCAACCTTCAAAGTGTATCCATACTCTGCAATGGAAAAGTAAAATAAAAATCATTCATCAGTAAAGCTAAACTAAAAACATCTTCTACTCCTCGAGTTTCTGCACTGGAAAAAAAAAAGGTAAGAGAACTAGTAACTCACCAGGAGCAATGTATCCATACGATCCAGCCACCATGGAAACTGTCTCATTCTTCCTGACCATCATCCTGGCCAACCCAAAATCCGCAATTCTTGCCTCAAGATTTGCATCAAGAAGTATGTTATTTGACTTGACGTCGCGATGAATGACGGGCGGATGACAGTCATGGTGAAGATAGGTAAGGCCTTGGGCAACACCAATTGCTATGTTGTATCTAGAAACCCAGTCAACCAGCAACCTTCCTGCTTGTTTCCCATGTAATGCTTCTCCAAGGCTGCCATTGTGCATGAACTCATAGACTATCATCACATCAGAATCATTATGAAGAAAACCCAGAAGCCGGACAATGTTCCGATGCCTTAGCCGTCCTAGGAGGTTCACTTCCCCCACTAGATCTTCACTGCTCCCCGTTTCAATATCATTTCCTGACCTCCATAGCTTCTTGACTGCAACTACTGTGTTTAGCCTAGGCATCTCAGCTTTGTAGACAATCCCAGTAGCTCCAGCTCCAATCACATTTGATTCTTTGATGCAGGCCAGAATGTCAGCACTAGTGAAGCGAAGTCTCTGGAATTCCATCAATCTCCATGGCCATTCTCCATAGCCCACTTCAAATCTCTCCAAAGCAAAGCCTATTTGAGTACCAATTCTCTTGTACAGAGACCTAGCACCAAAACTGCAACCCACAGCTAAGACTGTGGAAATTCCAATCACCCATCCAGCAACAATGTGCTTTGCATGAACCCCACCATGTCTTGATGCAGTTTCTGCACCCCTGGAGCAGGGAGGGAGGACGCCGCCACAAAGACCGGCATTGCCGATGAGATCATCAGGGTTTATCGTTCGAAGCACACCGTTCGTTGGAATAGGCCCCTCTAGCCGGTTATACGAGACATTGAACGATTCCAAGGCAGGAGAGGTACCGAAGTTTTCGGGATGGTACCAGTTAGAGAATTGTTGGAGAGATCAAGGATGGCCAATGTAGACATGGTGGCAACTGCCTTTGGGATTTGCCCTGTTAACAGATTGTTCCTGAGATTCAAGTTGACTAACTTCTCACATGAAGCAATGCTTGCTGGTATACTTCCAGTGAGGTGATTTGATGAGAGGTCAAGCACAGTAATCGAAGGAGAATCCTGGAATTGGTCTGGGATTTCACCTTCCAAGTTGTTATGTGAGGCCATGAAGTTCTGCAACTCGGGAATGGAAAGAATGGTGGATGGCAATGAAGATTGCAGGTGGTTCCGCGAGAGATCAATGAAGGAAAGGGAAGTAGAAGCAGCAATATCACCCGGGATTTCGCCAGTGAGGCTATTATTCGCCAGCTCTAGCCTCTGCAGCTTCTCAAGTTTTCCGAACCCGACTGGGATTGTCCCGGAGATGAGATTGTTATGTATTCGGACTCGAACCAACGATGCACACGCTGATAGTCCATTGGGGATCGAACCGGAGAAGCCATTGTTGAATAGAATGAGCTTAGTGAGGTTTCCTGTATCACACAAGCTTGGAGGGATCAGACCGGTGAATGAATTGGACGAAACATCCAACCACTGCAATGGCGAATTCTTCCCAAGTTCAATAGGCAAAGGACCGGTCAAGGAGTTGTTCCATAGCTCAAGCACCTCCAATTCAGGCAACCATCCAATCCCAGAAGGAACTGAACCTGAAAGCTGGTTACACATTAGATTCAGCAGCTGCAAATTCTTCAATTTCGCAATCTCAGCCGGAATTTCTCCTGTCAACAGGTTATCGGAGAGATCCAGCAGCTGCATTGAAGTCACATTGCCGATTTCCGGCGGAATCTCGCCTTCAAAATTGTTTTTATACAAGAAAACAGTGTTCAGCATCTTCAGCCTCCCCAATTCAGCTGGAATCCTGCCGCCATGGTTGCCAACTGCCAAATCCAAATACTTGAGATTGGTGAGATTCCCAATCTCCACTGGGATTTCCCCTGTAAATTCAATACACCTATGAATGATGGTCTGAGTGATGAACTTGTTCACACACATATTCGAGTACAGAACTCGAATCTCAGTTCAGATCGCCAACATCATTCCTGAGTCCCAGATTCAGAACTCAGAGCACGCCCAGACCCAGAGAACCAGAGAAACCACACTTAGCGATCTAGATTAACCACCACATCCAAACCGCACCGAAATCCACCCACAAAGAAATTCTGGCTGACATCAAAGCTCTTCAATGCCAGAAAATTCGACATGATTTTTGGCAAAGACGAAGAGAACCCATTACAGCAAAGATTCAAATGAGCAAGACCATGAAGCTTTTCAATCTCATCCGACACCCGGCCGCTCAGATTCATGTGGGAAAGATCAAGCCTCTCAACACCGCCATTAGAGCTGCAACTTACCCCAGTCCAATTACAGTGAACTGAAGATCCATTCCCACCCCCATTTGCCTCCACTTTCCAGTCTCCCAAACGATTCAGAGGATCAACAAGACCCCTTTTAATCGACAACAAAACCGAAACTTCATCTTTCTCAGCTTCCCTACCAATGCAACAGTGGAAGAAGAACAACAACACCACAAGTGTCAGCAACCGCATGTTGTTCTTCCCCACTGAGAACCCCACTAATTCCCCACCATTTTCGACATCATCTGAGAAGAGGGTAAGAGTTATATGAGAGAATTGACGAATAGAAGGATGATTGATGGAGGTGTTCAATCAATAAATATTAATATAATCGCCATGATTGTGGATGGGTTTTTTTTTAATATGGATAGCTCGTGAGGTTTCGGGTTCTGCAACAGCTGTTAATATGCAGCTAATGACTGTGAAGCTTTGGACTTATTGGAACCTTCTCCGACATTAAACATGGAGAGAATGTATTCTTATTGCTGATGCATCGTTTCTTCTTCTTCTTCTGTTTCCTCTGTGTATATCATGGTCAACTCAGTGAGTAATAATTATGAATTTTTTTATTTTTTTGGTTTCATTTTTCTTGGTTTGAGAATTATTGCATTCATGATACAAGAAGTGGGGGGAGAGTGTTTGTTCTTTTGGTCATTGAAGCAATAATTTTGATGGACACAGTGATGGAATTAGTGAAAAGACTTAGGATTGTTGTTTCTTAGTATTCTTAGTTAAGATATCACTGAAAAACAGACCAATCAATCATATAACTTGCCACATAATATCCATTGTTTTGAACTTTATTCTCTAATTTTTACCTTTACATTGATCCCATTATTTGTATCTTATTTCATTTTTCAAATCTTGGTTAATTCCTTTCTTATATTATAATTTATATAATATCAACGTTGTTGTCGATAAGTTAATTATAAGGTTAAGAATATTTATGTATTATGTATTTTAATCGAAATTATAAGACATGCTTAAGTTACTATTCATGATGAAACTCTAAAGTAAAAGGGGGAAAATGTAGCTAAAGTATTTAAACTAGTATATTGGAATAAGTTAATGTGAAAAAGCTTCTTTTTAGGCACATTATAGAGGGGGTTGGCTCCAAAGCTCATGCCCAAATGATTTAGCTTTCATCTCAAACTTTCCCACAAAGGAAAAGGATGACTTCCAAGAATGACTAGGATTCATCATTAAATGCCTAAAGTGTTCAAAGGATTAGGGGGGCCCTGCGATCAAACTAGCAATCAAAAGATCAAAGGTGGGCTTCCACAAAATATTTGATGCACATGATCTCAAGCCACAACTTCAACACTCCAATAAAAGAATGGAAAAACTAGCCCCCCCAATGATCCAATAACACACTGTGAGTGAGTAGGTCATTTATCCACTATATGATTGAATATGAGCATGAGAGAATCTTTCCATGTTATATATGTCAGCCAACAATGGAAACAAGAACCAACAACTAACTCTACTCCCATATACCCCCAATATTTTAGATATTTGCCCCTAGATTTTAAGACTTTTTATGATGAAAATCTTAATGTGATTATGACTAATTTGTGGGCAATTTTATTTCTACTAGTGGCTATTGGTTATGGGCATGGGAAAGGGGGAGGGGTGGTGAGGGGAAGGGAAAGATTTGTGGGTCAAGATGAGTCCTAAAAGTAAAGGGGTAGCCTAAAAAATGGAAATGGGTGGTGAGTGAGTGAGGGAGAATAAAAAAGGAATAGAAAATAATAATACAAGAGGGGGGCATGAAAACAGGAGGAAATGGGAGAAAGTGATGAAGGTTATGAATAATGGAGGGAAGGAGGGAGCCCACCAACCGCCATTGCTGAGGGATAAGAAGATTAATTTAACTGCCGAAGTTCACATGGACACATGTGGAGTGATTGATAGAGAAGTGGGTGGGGGTGGAGGGAAGGGGGGTTTGAATACAGAGTAGTAGTAGTGAATTTATTAATGGAAATGAAAGAAGGGGCTGAGATGGGGACCATGTGAGATAACAGGAGGCCAGCTTCATTGGGAAAGAGGGCCTCTTCTCTCTCTCTGCAGAATAATACCCCATCTTCGTCCCTATTATTAGAGAGAGAAGAGAGAGAGAGAGATGAAACAAATGGTAGCTGAGGTGCCACCACATGGATTTATGCTAAACCACACACACTATACCAGCATTATATGTTTTGTATTAAAAGAAAAAAAAAAAACTACCAAAAAGAAAAGCAGAAAGATGGGAGATGGTGTCGGTATCAGGTTCGTCTAACCTCCGAGACATCAACGATTTGGTATAAACCTGTAAAAAATAAGGGATTTCGATGACGATATGCCGACCGCTTCTTTGCTTAAGTTAGCAAGAGGATAGAGAAGAAGAAAAAGAAAGTAGACAGTTACGCAGATAATCTTCCCTCACTGCGAGCTATTTATATCTGACCCTCCTCGATTCTTGAAAAGATAATTCGCGATTTCGTATTAGAATCTCCCCATATACCAATTCTCCTTGATTTTTGAAGAGATAATATCACCAACTTAAGAATGAATTCAATTTTCCTTATCAAAGACTAAATTTTCCTCATTTGTGATTACTGCTTTAGACGCTGACGAATTGCCGATCCGTCGATCAGATATCTTGTAAGCGGCAGACGGTCTGGTTAGTACTGGATTTCAGACAGGAACGCAGTCTTCCCATACGATTTCGAGGTACCAGACTGAGCCAGCTATATTGGGGTTTGAATCTGTGGCATGAAAACCATTCAGATGTTGTACTTATTGAATAGGGAATTTTGGACCCAAAAGCCATCGTACTCACAGATCGAAGTGGAACAAGTTGGGGCCTGGGGGGATTGCACAATGCACATGGTGCCCCCACACCTGCAGCCCCTTTTTGCTTTTAGGTCCCATACCTAATCTTCCCTATTTTTATAATACTTAGTAAGAAGTTATTTATATTTGATATAATTATCTTTGATTGGTTTTGTTTATTATTTCAATAATTTGAAATGGTAATTACTGCATTGTGTGTGATTTATTCTAATCATGTTGTTCAAGTGATTGTTCCAAAACTATGAAACATTCCATGTAGAAAATACATATGCACCACCATCACATTTGCTTCTATATTTTCACAGTTTTCAGAGTGTTTGCTTTTGCATTTTGCAAAACAGTCAACTTGTTTAAACGGTGTTCATTTTTTTTCTGAAAAGAATAAACAGGACACAAATAAAAGCAAATATAAATTGATCTTTTTCATTTTTTGAAAATAAAATATTTGTTTCTATTTTATGTACAATATTGTTGGAAATTTTAGACTTGTATTTCAATTGAAGATCATAGGCGATGGTTGGAACTAGGAGGTATCATCATCTCCAAAGAGTTGGAGAGTTGGAAGCTCTCTCCAAAACAACCTTAAAGCCCATATAAATAAATTCAGTTTGACCCACTCTAAGAGTAAGAGGTGCCAACATTCTTCCTCAGAAAGTGTTTTGATTCTAGAAAATGGTTTTGGGTTTTGGGTTTTATTGTTTATTTTATTATATTATTATTTTTGTAAGTGAGAGAAGTAAAAACACAGCAAAATGTTGATGGGTCCCAAATTTCCAGAAGGCATACCCATTATTACCCCCTTCACTAAATGCCAAATGCCAATCCATGGCATCAATGGTGGAAACAAGGGAAAGCACTAAAAATCTCACTACAGTTTTATTAGTGGGACCTTGATTAAGAATAAATGTAATCTCCACCAGAATTTACAACAAATGTTTTTGATTCATGAGAACATCTCTATTTTTATATAATTCCCACAGGGTAAATTTTAAGTTGTTCAAATGGAGTACACAAAAAAAAGACCCATCTGCCACCAATCATTCATTCTGAACCAAAAAAAAATTCCTCATTGCAATTTTTGATGGAGCAGCAGTGTCCTTCGCATGAGAGGAAAGAAAGGATACACAAAAGAAAGATAAGATAAAAAGAAAAAAAAAAAAAGCATCCCACTCACATCCAAAATCTATCTATATAGACAAATCAATTGATACATCTCTCCCCCACTCTTCCAATCCCTCTCAATGCCTTTTAACATTGAGTTGAAGATAGAAAAGAAGGATGATAGAGATCAACAATGACTATTTCCTATCCCCCTATCTAACCTCTTTAAGTACAAAATATATGTATACCTCTCTGGATGGCTGCCCCTGGAGACAAAGAAAAAAAGGAATACCCTGACTGACAATGTGGCGCTCAAAAAGAAGCCACACCTATACCAATCTATATCCCCCCCATCAGGTGACTTTTGTGTTTGTTCTCAGAGAAACATGGTCTTCACGATCCAAAAAAGAATGCATTTATCTCACTCCAACTGGAGACTGTGTAAAGAATGCCAGACAGCCCTTTCCAATTAGGAGAGCCACCTTCAACGAGTAGTTCCCGTTGTTTCTTCACCAAACCAGAGAACAGTGGAACAAATGAAACACCAAACTGATCTCCAAGTCTCCTCAGGTTTCGACTTGAACCGATCACAATGCCTATATCTGCCTCAAGCAAGCAAAGTAAGTCACCAACTGAACCTCCAATATAAACTGTAAGGGGCTCCTCTCTATCATCATTGCATCCCTCCTTTAAGATGTCCTTATAAGCCTGAAGCTTTTCCATGGGAGACTCCATCTTCTTAATGATTTCACCCGTGGAAATGACTCCTGCAGCCAACTCATTTTATAGTAGATCTCCACAACATCCAGTTCCAGTACTTCATGAAATAGGAAAAAGAGAACTTTCAATCAGAGCAATATATGGGAAAATGAATCTCCATAATTAAAAACTCTTCTAGAAAGTAAATAAATACAGCAGCAAGGACAGCATTTATGCTGAAATCATCCAAACAATCCTCCTGGGAGGCATGAACACCAAGTAAGCCCCCTCCACAACTAATAATCATAAATGAAATGTTTTATTATGAAAGTATTTCAAAACAGATTCCAACCAAGATTCATATGAAACAGCTTATTTAATAATAAACATGGTTTCTTACTTAGAAATCATAATTGTTCTAATTGAGGGGATTTTTCTACATTTATTGTAATGTCATTAAAAATTAAGAATTAAACAAAGCATTTTAAACTCACCCAAGTGAAAATAGAGACCAAGATTACAACAAAAAACTGGGTGCAGAAAATGGTTGAGACAGAGAGAGAGAGAGAGCACCAAGACAAAGATAGGTAACAATTCATGCACCCAGAAAGGCCAGACTTTAAACCCAGAATCACATCAACAAAATAGTTGAGGGAAAGAGATTTTTTGAGATTTACTTTCCATTCGATATTATCAACTCTTTTTTTTAATTGTTATCTGATATTATCAACTCTTGAACTTGACAATCATTTTAAATTCAATCTACAAGTGTCCCGGAAAATAAACCACCAAAAGAACACAAAATAAGGATAATAAAACACCAAAAGAACACAAAATAAGGATAATAGAACACCAAATGAACATACAAAGAGTTAGATGCCAATAAATACTAAAATATAAATACCAAATTCCCTTGAACTACATAAGCAACAAATTTAACACTCTTATTAATCGTAATACTTAAAACTGATATCAAACTGACATCAATACATTTTTTGTTAATATCTCACTTGTGAGGAAAACAATCAAATGAAAGTTTGCAGCCTTGAATTGTGATTTTATAACATGTGCAAATTTCATATGGCAAGTGAGGTGGCCTTAAAAAAAAAGTCTATTGCAATATAGCCAATATATGAGCATATATATAAAAAGTACAAAGGTGGAATAAAAGCCTGTCCAGTTATTAATGCCTTCATCCTAAAAAACAACCTCAACAACTTATATGAAATAAGAGATAAATGGATACATCAAATGAGTGCTAAACTAAACAAACTAGAAATATCGGCAACACAAATGCTAAATAAATTCATAGTTCGTAGATCTCTAAGATGACCGTTCTGACTAATCCTTGTAATAGTAAACATTAAAACTTCAAATATTTTCCCTGCACCTTGGCAACACCTTTCCCAAATGATCACTTCCTGTTAAATACTATAATTTGCATCTCATTATATTATCCATATTGGCTGAATTCAGCATGGCTCCATGACATTTCAACAGCACACCATTTTTATCTCTTTCAGTAGACAGATATAATGGAGAATTTATTGCTCGGCATAAGCCCAGCAGATAGCTGGTAATTGATCATGAAGATTTACGATCAAACATCCCTGATCCCTTCCCTCCAAAGGAAGTCCAGAGGTTAATACCATGGCATAGTCCTATCTATTGTCCATGACCTTTGAATCACATAAATCAATTAAGAAAGACAAACAGTCAAGACTTAATAAAATCTCAATCACAACCAGACAAAGAAAGCACCACCCACAAGTTCAGATTAAGCATCAGTGCCAAGGATAATTCCATTGGCTGGAGACAAGTGATAATATTATAGACAAATAAACATATGCTGCACTGTGAAATTCATGACATACAATGTTGTTCTAAAATAAAGTTAATACCTGATGAAAATGCAGATCTAATGAATTGGCCACACCAACAATATGAAAGTACGTTAATATCTGCTCTCAGATTGTGAAGAATCTTTTTGAAGAAACCTGTGCAACCATCCTGAAGAATCAAACGCTGACCAGCCCGTTTTATATCCTCTAGATTTAAACCCTTCAGTACCGCAGACTGAACCACTCTTGAATTTGCCTTTTTCTCAAAGTCAGAAAGTAGCTCAAGTGCTTTACATAAGCCTTCATAATTGAATTTTTCCACTGTAATAAGAATAGGGTTTTCGAATTATGACCTGTCTCAGTTGCATTTTTCTATACTGTTTACAAACCAAAAACAAAAACAGAAACCAGCAAGAAGTGATCCTAATTATCAGTCATTGTACCTTTTTCACTGACGACAATGCCATCCATACATTTTTCAAGCTCTGCAGTGTACTGGGTAGATAGAACACCCCATGTATTCTTCAGATCAGTTGATGACATCCGAACAAGTTGAGTGTCAGATGGATTTACATCCATCTTGGGTGCTGTGATAATTGCAATCTCCGCTAACAGGGCAGATGAATCAATGGGAGTGCACGTCATGTCAAAATCACAGAATACAGTAAGAGGGTGTTTCACATTATCATGCACTCGAGCAAATGGGAGTATAGTTTGCTGAACAACTGATTGGGCATAGAAGAATTCCACTTCAAGCTTTGTAGCTTGGTGGTAGACCTTTTCTAATATTTCGAGCTCTTCACCGGTCAAAGAAATGCTTAGTTTATCCAGCAGGTCTTCATTTTGACGAGCTGATGACTGAATTCAGAAAGATGATATATAATTAATCAAAGCAATCGATGCATACCAACAAAGATAAAGAGACAAAGAAAATGTAAAAGTGTGACAATTAGACAAACCTGGAAAACTTTGGTGAGGAATAACTGTCACAATCCACTTTAGTATGAGTGACTGCCATCATTAGGATCTAGAAGAGTCTGAATCTCTTTACTTATGAATGCATAGAACCTCAAGTAAGGAGCCATAGCAGCAAGTGTATAAGCAGCAAGTTTTGTCTTCTCAAAAGGAGTTGCAGCTTTCTCTGAGGCAGTTGAGAGCAAAAAATCTGTGTATTTTGATGTTGCAGAGTTGCAAGGAATTTCTTTTGGTAACTCAAAGCCCCATTCCTGAACAGAAAATTCTCTCAGAATGTGCAGCAAGAAAAGGCTTGCAAACAAGTATAAGTATTAGGAAAAAGAAGAGGAGGTTGCCACATGCAGTAGAAGCTCAATTCTTAGTTAATTCTACCAGTTACAAGAATTCAGCACAAACAAACAGTGAAAAATCTATGTCAAACATAGGGAAAAAGAGAAAAAGAGTTGGAGGAGGTTGGATTCCAAGAGAAGTGTCCATTGCATATGCAAATGCTAAACCTTACATTAAAGCCATCAGTACAAGAATTCATTGGCTAATATCCAGCTATCAATAGGGCATGAATCAAGTAGGCATGGGTATAGAAGGATTTTAGATTTATCATCTGCCAATCAAGCACAGAAATTATTTTCACAGGATTCGATTTGTGCTTAATGGTGCCAAAGACCAGAAGCCAATGAACTTAAAAATCTTCATAGCCATCTACAGAAGTAAATCACAATCATAACCTCAGAAGAGCTAAACCAAAATGGAGAAAGAAAATACTTAATAGCACAGCAGTTTCTATCTTTTCTAAATCAACTATTGGGTAAGAATCCCGCTGCTTTTTTTTAAAGAAGATACTTTAATTCATGTTCTGTCCTACACTCAACTTCTTCTTTCTAATTAGATATATCCACAGGAAACTTCAAGAAGTTTTTTAATTAAAGAAGTTTGGTCATAAAGAAAACTACTCTACTGTTTTCTCTTCAAGAACTTTATCTTTTGTTGAAACATATTCATAGCATTTAGAAGCTATGAAATTGGTTGTCAGCATTTCCCTTATGTAGATTTAACATTGATTCTTGCAAACCAGACTATCACAAGCTGCTTTCACTACCTTCCATCGTTATAATAATAGCAAGAAGAATAATAATAGTAATAACAATGTGATGACAAGAACTATGACAATGGTTATTCTTTTATCAATTTTTAGTATAATATTAATGCTACACAGAATGCTAACGTATTTGTTAAATTATCTTATAAAATAAAATAAATGAAAAACAAATTATGCTCTCTGTATTTCTGTCTTATTTCCTTAAAGAACCCCGAGCTCATCAATGTGTAAATGAGAAGAAAGTAGCAAAGATAAAATAAACATCAGATCAATTATTTCGGATATTAGTATTAAACTAATGGAGAAGAAAGAATCAGAATGAAAATACCAAAAGCAAAATCGCCATAAAATAAAATATCAATATAATTATTCACTTCTGTTTTGCACAGGCTTAAACTAATGAAAGCAAACATTGCCGGTTCACTAAAACCCCTATAACCAAAATAAAAAGAAACTTCCTATAAATGCGAACCCATTTCATGTGTGAAACTTTAGAATCCATTTCTTGACTATTTATTTTGCAAAGAAAAAGAAACTTGAAGAAGCAGGATCAAAATGCTAAGAACAAAACAATCAGGAAAGTAAAGATTCATGTTAAGTATCATATGATTCCAATTGGGCATGATGTTATAGTACAGAGAGTAAAAACCGCAAAGTCACTGAAACCCTAAAAAATAAAATACCCATTTCTTGATTATTCCTTTAAAGAAAAGAAAATAAAAAAGAAGCAGAACCAAATGCCAAAATGACCATCAAACAAAATGCCAAAAATAATCGAAAGCAAGAGAGGAAAGAAAGGCAGTAAACAAAAAGACCATCAACAGCGTTGAAGAATTCTTCTCGTTTCAGTTAGTAGTAAGCAACAAAGAGATCAAGAATTGCAATCGAACTGCATCATCGCGCATCTGGGCAGGCTTTCTTTCTCATAAGTTTCTCATCTTCCGAATATACTCATCTTTTCGTCATCTGCGCAACTCCCTGCACTGAAAAACCTTACAAATCGAGACCCTAAGATCCAAGAGATGTCAAGAGAAGCCAAACAAGAAGAAGGAGAGATTATAACATTGAAAAGGCCTTAATCAGAAGTGAACATCCTAGAAATACAATCAGAAAACACGTCCCATTCTAATTTAGAAGCCAAACATCTAAGAAAGAGGTACATATAGACAAACTGACCTTTCTGTAATTTATCCTATATTTCCTGGTTTCATCCCTTTCATCCACCACCCTCCTAATCCTGTCAAAGTCGTTTTCAGTTTGAGGTATGAGGCAACTGCCTCATGATCTGAACTTCAAACCATGTAATCCTGGGTAGATAGAAACCAAAAATGTTCATTAACAGATCTAGAAAGAGAATAAGAGAGAGAAGAAATAGTAGAGAGGTGAATGGTTTAGTTAAAGAGAATGAATGCATTTATTGCCTGATTTATTAATCCATTTTGGTGGAAAACAGAAAGCCTGTGGGCAGAGAGAGAGAGGAGAGAGAGAGGCCGGCGGTCAATTTATCGTGCAGTTCGTGAGAGGTGGCGGATGACCGGCTCGGCCAGTCACCCGTCTTCCAAGGATTTTCATTTCCTTAACTCGCCAATTACTAATTAGTTTACTTAAATACTTCAATTATTACTTCGTTTAAATTTGTTCTTGACATATCACCTTCCATGCCATCATTTAATTTTGTCTGACTCACGTCATCATAGTCTCCATCAGTCACGACCATGGTGCCCCTTCGTATTTCACTACACCACTTCATCGTCCATCCAGTTATAACTACCCTTTCTTGATCTTTCTTTAAAACTGTTCCTTCAGAATTAAATAATAACTAAAAATGCAAGATATAATGAAAAACTATTTTATTTCTACAGCTTCATTTTTTTAAATTGTTTCCAAAAGTATCATTATTTTATTAAATATTTGATCAAAAGATATCAAATAATCTTAAATGTGTGAACATAACATCTCCCATATTTTTTACTTGAAAATTAGCCAATTGTGGACAAAAATGACCTTATCTATTTTACGTATTTATGTTATCTTTAATAGGAAATAGTCATTTTTACAAGAAAATAAGAATGTCATTTTGTCAAAATCATGTCAATATTGAGATGAAATGTCAAATTTTTAAAATTGAATTTGAAATATATTTTATGATTAGAATCTCCTTCAAAAAATGTTTCAAATTTTACCTTAGAATATTTTATTCAAAAAATAGCTTAGAATATATATTTTAATAAAGAATATATATATATATATATATATATATATATATATATAATATTTCTATATTAAAATATCAGATTTTTAAAATAAAAAAGATGATTATAGTAACTTTGAGAAGGAAAAAATTAATAAAGATAGATTTTAAATTTTAAATGTACAAATAAAATATCTGAAAAGTGGAGACACTTTATAAAACAAGAAACTTTCTATGGAAATAAAATATGTGTTTTAGGATTTAGAAGTTTTTTTTTGAAAGCCAAATTTGACGTTTATTTATAATATTATTGATAATGTAGTGGACTGCATTTGTTTTTGGACTCAGGATTTTTATTTGCTAATGTAGATTTTTTCAAAATCAAGTTAAATATATTATATTTAAGGAAATAATTATATAAAAATGACCTATCAAAAAATTATATAAATAAAAATGGATGATGACTATTAATCTATTATTAAGAATAATACAAATATCTTTCAAAAAATAATACAATATTAAAAATGGGATACAAATAAACCAAATCCAATAAATCATTTTATTATTATTCATATCCAATAGATGAGATATTAATCACAGTTTGATTTTTAAAAGTAAAGTTAATAATTTTTTTTAATACAATATAACAAATCATTTATTAAGACTTAAACCTTTTTTTTTTCTTTGTGTCTGAACGCCTTTAATAAATTTTGTTAGGTTTTTATTAATTTATAGCTTATTTAGAAAAACAATATTGGTAGTGAACGAGATGTCAATTTATTTTTTAAAATTAAAAATATTAAGTAAGTAATTATTGTTTCAGTACACTTCATAAATAATTGATAATTTGAGAACATTTATACGGAAAATAATTTAACTATAAGTACATTATTGGGATTCGTTATTTGTATCAATATGATGAGATTTTGATAGTATTAAGAGGATATTGAATACAAGAACAAGATCTGGGTCTGATAGGGTAAAGGCCCTAAACATTTTAGGCATAGTCCAGTACAGAAAAATGTGTTAAAGAAATTAAATAATCATATTGATAAGTGCCATATTGATAGGAGCCATGTAATAAAGTTTATTGTATGGTACTATTAAAGTTGACAAAGGTATAAAAAAAATATTTTAAAAGTACGCCTAAAGTCCGCTGGATTGGGACACATATTAGAGTAGAGGCATGCTGGAGCAAACGATCCGACCACCTGGTCAGATGTCCAATTTATTTTTAGGCGCACCATAGCGTCTCGACGCGAGATCAGCTGTTTGTCGTTTATTTAAGTAGCGAACAGACATATAAACAAAACGGTTATTAAACAATTAATCAGGTCTGAGGAATGCCGCGGTGGGCCAAGCCAGATCACTCATTTAACCAAAAATTGATATCGAAATTGCCATTGTTTCCTCTACATCACGCGACATAATCAAAAGTGCCTCATTCTTTTTTGCCCCTGGCTTCCAATTGATTTTTTCCTCCAATTTTACCTGAGGCTATGAGGCTCGGTATTGGGTGGGAAACCTTTAATCCTCTATACTCACAGCTCATAATTTGGAGGTTTTTTGAGCTCTGATCACAGTTGAATTGGGTTTGCTTTTTTCTACGTTTGAACTGTTGATGTTTGCTTTGGGGTTCTATTTTGAAAATTTTGTGAGGCTTTGATTTATGGGTTTGATCAATGGAGGCTAAAATTGGAGGTGAAGCTCATCATTTCGTTGGTATTGTGACATTTGATTTGTGAAGGAGGTGGGGAAAGGAGTTTGGAAGGATTTGAATGACTGAAATGGAATGGGATATATTCATATAGTTGGTCCCACTTGTATTGTTTCAGAAATTGAAATTGTGTTTTTCTCCCTTAATTTTCTTTTATTTTTACCCCCATACCACGCTACACAGACCGCATCTTCAAGCATACCACACCTTAAATCCAGCGTTCTCATTCGAATGCGGACGACCAGCATGTCGGGACAAAAGCTTCTACCAGCCAGATTCGTGCCATACAGCTGAGATTCTGAAATGGTGGAATTCAACCATCTTTACCTATATTGCTTGATTTTGTTTTCCCCTTTAATTTCAATATCATATTACATAATTAAAATCACTAACTCATATTAAGACAAAATTGAGCAACAACAAACTCGCCCCTTTTGATTTCGATGTCGGAATAGGGATAAATTAGGACAACAAACGAATATGAGTTGAAATTAAAGGCAGTTTTCGATGACAGATTGGAGGGGAGATTAAAGCAAGAAGAAAATCCCTTTTGATTTTGATTGCAATTTGGGGAGAGCACAGGGCAGTTTTGAGGTCACTTGAAGGGATTAAATGAGTGGTCAGTCCGTATTGAGCTATCCACATAATCTCCACGTTAACGACATTTAAACACTCATTTGTCATTTCACAAGCAAATTCAGAACGACACAGATGGACAAGCTACTACATTAAACGCCGGCGCGACTGGCCGATCAAAACTCTAAGCGTTAAATCGGACATGCTATTATTAATTACGCATTTATATGATATTCTGCTTGGCAGATTGCAAAGCGTCTCCCTCCTTTGGCCGAAATGGATTAGAGGATTTAATCATGAATGATAAATTAATTCACCCCCACTCAAATTTCTTTAGTACAATAAGAAAGACACCTAATCGCTTTGACAAATTTATTACTGGGCTTAATCAAAAGAATGAGTTTTTTCTAAACGCTCATATAAAATTTTTACATTTCCATTTTTATCCTATAAATTTTCAAAACAAACTTTATTTTTATAAACTTCATCTAATTATTTTTTTAATTTTGAGATAATACTTATTATCAATTTTATCTAGAAGTTTATATCTTCTTTTTTTTTTTTAAATTGAAATTTCATACTCATATTTTAAATAATTTGTTTTCTTAATTTATTTGTATACAGATAAATATTTTAATAAAAATTGTCTTAATTTATTGTAATAATTAAACAAATTCAAAATTTATTTTAATTTGATATTAAATTTTTTAATTTGAGTTTTAAATATTATGAATATAATTAAATCATAAATCAAAATAAACTCTACTTCAAAATAAAAATTTATGACATGATTTATGAACATATTGACATAGAAAACAAAAGAAATAAAAAACTTAAAAATGAATATAAATATTACAATTAATTTTTATTTATCATAAATTATATATCACAGAATAACAAACCAATGTTTAGAGCTAATAAATGATTTATTAACCTGATATAGTTGGTTTCATATATTAAAAAATATATAATAATAGATCTCTTCGTTATTTAAAAACAATTGGGTGTTAAGAGTTTTATTAATATTTCGGGTTCGATGAAAATATATGAATCGAATCAAACAGCAATGTTCTCGGCGTTATAGATGTAAAAGAAATATTATTTTAACCTATATAGGGTGTAGTGTTGCGTTATTTTTCTCCAACAAAATTCAAGAATCTCACTTAGGTTTCTTTTGTTGTGTAATCGTATGGGCTATTACACAAGGTGATTGCTTTTATATCTCACTATCACGTCTATATGCAGAATTTACCTTCAATAGTTCTATCGCCTACTTTACCAAGTTAGCACTTTATAATCACTATCAAGATCAGCCATTAGCTACAAACACCCCTAATTAGGCTATCAAAGACCAACATATCATCATCAAACATCTCAATCAACTATCACCATTGGGCCATCAAACTCATTACCACATCTACATGCGAAAGAGACTTAATTATTATTGAGAAATATGATATAAATATACCAATAAGGGCAATAAGGTAAAACATAGAGACAATAAAAGGAATCCTAACATACTAATATGCCCTCAAGACGGCACATGTTAGAAATAACACCAATTTGTTATGTGGAAAGTAAGGCAGGCCGGTAGAGATAGAGATTCTGTGAAGGGCATCGCGTCGGGTCACCAAAGGGAGACATGAACAACACAATAACTCAAACAATTGAAATCCATCACAAACAAACGATAATCAATCATGCTGCTGATGCGCGAGGAATGAAAGACAAGATTAGCTGGTGAGATAAGTAAATGCCAAGGGTCGTCTCCGAGAATAGGTAGTAGACCGTGACAGACAAGAAGTTTCGGCATCGTCTATTTCACCGCATTTGCAGTTCGCGTAGCTTAACTCCATAATAGCACGATACTTAACCTCGTGGTAGAAGAACGAGCAACAAGCAGGCGTTGCTTGTAGAACCTTTGAGATTCGATTAACACTGGTGAAATAATATAAGAAAAGCACTTGTGGATGTACGATCATCTGGTTACCGTAAATTTCTCGCCTTCTGATATCACGAGAAACCATGCAGCTGTCTCGAGGAGGTCTCGCAAGCAGAAGTCAGATACCGAGGGATTTCGTGTCATTAAGATAACGAAGCAGACTTTTGACCGCTCCTAAATGGTGTTCAGATGGCGCATGCATAAACTAAGAGAGCATGGAAAAAGAAATATCTAATCGAGTCATCCGAGATGTCAGAAAATTCAACTACAGCATACACGTGGTGGTATCAATCGACGTAGTTCCACTGGGCGTGAGCAGCCAGAGAAGTACCTCACGATAAGCGTGTAGAGACAAGTTTGGAGCCAGAAAGTATGTTAAGTGTTTGCTTAGAGATCAATGACATACTTTTTGTTGTCAGAGATAGTAGAAGACCTGTGGTGCACCAAAACCAACACTCAGAAAAGTAAGATAGCGCTCAGATCCTCACAGTGGCACTTGTGGTCAAGTTGCCCAATAATAGTGTCGACTAGTGAGGGGTCACTCCCGATATTAATCAATTCATCAACATAGACCAGGAAGTAGAGGACGGCATACTGGAGTTAAAAAACAGCAGAGACTTAGCCCAGACGGAATATGTAAATAAAGTCGAGAGAGAAAGAAGAGCGCAGAGCTCGGAACAAACTTGGGGAGCTTATTTGAGTTTGGGGCCAGTTCGAATAAACGACCGACATGATGCGGATAACGGTTGCGCATGCCCGCTGGTCGCGCTACATAAACCTTCCGTGAGATGCCCATCGAGAAAGACATTATTTACATCAAGTTGGCGAAGGCCCCACTTACGATGAAGTGCAATGTTAAGAATAGTACAAATAGTGATGAGATTTATTACGGGACTAAAAGTCTCATGAAAGTCAATACCTGGTTGGTGGAAACCTTGGGAAACAAACCAGTTTTTATTATACCTTGCAGTAGAGCCATCAAGATTTTGTTTGATGCAAAACACTCATTTGTTGCCCACTATATTCTGCCAAGAGACCAAGTACCATTCCGGATGAGAGCATCATATTCCTCCTGCATAGCCTGAACCCACTTTGGATCTTGGAGAGCTCGGGCGATAGTGTTGGGTTCAGGGAGAGGCGGAAGTATAGTGGTGAAGCCATATCACGGGTCAGATTTCAGGATGGCATTTTTAGAGCTGGGTTTGTTGCCAGATGAAGGTTTATGGGGAGTAGGGATGGGTAAGGGGTTGGGAGGATGTCTAGATGAGGGTGGGGAGGGTATCAGACCCAATATGCTAGAAGATGGAGACGACTACTAGAAAGGAGTGGCGAGGTCGGGATGCAGGCTCACAGTGGTCCATGACCTAAGACAGTTCGGGTGGAGCTACGGTGCTGGAAAGTCACCCGAGGAGAACAATGAGGCGGGATGGCGTAGTTCCGTGCTCCATGCCACTACGGTTGTGGAGGTAGCGGGAGACATGAATGGGAAAACAATTTCCACAAACTTCTGGATACGACGATTACTGTAAAGAGTTTGTCGAGAGGATCAAAGCAGAAAGGTACTGAAAGTGAGGAGTAGCCGAGGAAACACACCTGACCGATCGAGATCGAGTTTAGAAAAGAATAGGACGCAACTAGGGAAAACATAAACAACCGAAGACACAAAGTTTGGAAGGGTAAAGAGCTTTGTTGAATAACCTTTCAAACGAGGAACCAAGAGAGAGACCAACTTTAGGCATTCTATTTATTAAATAAACAACAGAAAGTGGTATGCACATTGACCGCATGTTGAGAAATGAAGGTCGATGCAAAGGAGAGTGAGACTTGTTTCGGCCAATGCGTCGACATGCCTGGGCTGCTTCAATGTAACACTTCTTTCCGCCGACTCGATCAAAGGTTCGAACCGGACCGATGCTTCGCTTAATTCTTTTTATTTACTTTTCATTTGGTTTTTTTTTTTATAAAAGTGTCATGACTGACCCCTCAGTACCACCCAAAGGGCATTCGAAATGGAGCCCTACATTCGACCGTTTTCATTTATCTTATCAAACATTTTATTTACAGCCATTTTTTAGGGTTTTCAATTACGCGAAGTTATATTCTAAATGGTGTGCCTAAAAACATTTACTCTTATACAATTCGTTTACAAAATGGCGTATCATGCCTTTACAAAATGATGTACAAAACAATAGTTCAGAGTTTAACTCTTTTGTTCACAAAATGGCACATGTTCAAAAAGAAATGATATATGACGGGGTATATATTTATACGCAGCAACTTTCACTTGACTCTGATCTTCTTCATCTTGCCTTCTTTCCTGATTACTCAAAACTCGCGCAGAGATAGATAAAAACTACATGCTGATTTTCATGCTGATATTTATGATCTTCATATTCACTTATACTTTAACATGATATGTATTTATCATAAACCATGCATTTTATAACGTAAACTATACTCATGCTTATTCACTTTCTTACATGTTATTGAAGGTAATGCATTGATCAGAAACATAATGTAAAATAAATAGTAATAACAAACACAAAGTTTCACATCGTTATGCATTTTCACATGCTTTAATCACTTTAAATCAAATCATGAGATTCAAACATAAACTCCCCAATGATGTATTTAGTTTACAAATCCTGATTATCGCCACCAAAGCTGAGTTGTTTCACTTTGTCTATACAATTCACATTCATGACGGATTCATTCGATGAATTCACCCTTTTTAATATTCTGCATGTAAGACACATTTAATAATTTCGGGTCCTATCATGACGGATGCCGATTGGTGAATCCCGCCAAGTGGTCATTTAAAAATGTCATACACCATCATGACGAATGCCGATTGGTGCATCCCGCCAAGTGGGACATTTTAATAATGCCATACACCATCATGACGGATGCCGATTGGTGCATCCTGCCATGTGGAACATTGCACAATTTTGGTTTGCCTTCATGACGGATGCCAGTTGGTGCATCCCGCCATGTTGATCGTTCGATATATCGATTCAATTCAAGATGCTGGCCAAGAGAATCGACCACTCGCTTACAATTCGATTAACTACATGCAATTAATCGCTAAACATTTCACATCACATTTTCAAAATCCACATGCACTCATGTGAAGATCACTCAACCTTATATTATTAATGTGATTCCATATAATCATTTCGGTGATTTATTTGTAAACTACCAAAAACACTCAAAATATGATAGAGGGTCGTTAGAAACGTAAACCGTCGCTTCACTCTCGCTTCCTTCCCTTGATCTCTTCGCTCCCAGGTTGGTGATCTCACCCATCCCCTGTAGTCAATGCAATTACGCCACCTTATAGTGGATAAGAATTATTATATATTTTTAGTGAATGACGACACTCGTTAATGGTTTCGTTCACACTAAGTCCGCCCAAAGACCGAACTTCTGCCGAGGCTATGAGGTAATGAGCAGGGCGCTTTTATTTAGTTTTATCCTTATTCAAGAACCCATTGGCATTTATTAGGTCCCAAACCATGGTGCAATAAATACCAAGCGTTCGGAAACAAAAATCCAAATTTGTTCATCGTGAATAGTAAAGCTACACCGCTGCATATGTGCAACGCTACGCTGGCTTCTTGCAGCCTCGCCGGCGACAGGTGAGTGTTGCTATGCCGCCGCTGCATCTAGGGTGCCATTTTGGCATCTCGACCTCGCCAAAGCGAGGCATCCCATGATGCGGTTGCGCCTACGCCGCGGCAGCGCGGCTCCTACGTCATGCACAGTAGAGTTCTCGATACCTAGATTTTCCAATTTGCTCTTTTGCGATTTTTCTCCAAAAATCCTCAAAAACCCAAAACAAATCATGGGAATCACTCCCAATAACATCCTAATATCATCCTAAACTAACCATGAGCAAAACCCATGCATGGATTAGGGTTTTTCTAATCCAAACATCATTTAAAGAAATCTAGGGTTTTGTTCTTACCTTAAATCCCTTTGAATCTTCTTTACCCAAGATGCTTGATCACTTAGAAGCAAGGAATGGGGATGGTCTCCCACCAAAAATCACTTCTTCTTGCAAACCCCTAGCTTTCTCCTCTCACTATCTTCTCAAAACGTTTTTGGCATAATATGCCTTTCCAAGACCAAATGTGGTCTTAGGTCACTTATTCTCTTAAGGCCATGCTTGGCTCAAAACCCATTTTTTCCATTTTTCACTTGCTTTACTAGTCTCCTTATTTGCACATTCATTTATCATTTATTTCACACAAGACTTAAGCTTACTATTCAATTCTCAGATCCTCATTTTACAAATTTCCAAATTCGTCTCTTTACACTGGGTTTATTTCCCCTGTGTTTAATCAATTTCTCATTTTAGCATATAACATTTAATCATATGCCTACATATTCATTTCACTTTTCACAATTTATCATTTTTCCCAAAAACCTGGTGCCTGGGTCTCCAATTCATAAATTCTAATATAATAAAATTATTATAAAATTCTAGTGGTATTTTCGGGACGCTACATTCAAAATACCCATTATGTTTAGGGAGTGTGGAGAGGTGTGAAAAGATGGATATACCATGGGCCGTGAAGGAAGGACCGAAGAGTTAGAAATTCGCCCCATTATCCGTGTGTGTGTAAAGAGTGGTACGGTGGTGGTGAAATAGTTTTCAACAAGGTTCAAGGCAACAAAGGTTGAATGAACATCTGATTTATGACGTAACTGGTAAAGCCAAATATACTTTGTATAATGGTCAACAAAAATAACATAGTGGTGAAAATCATTAGAAAAGGCAAGGGGGAGGTCTAAACATCAGAAAAGATGATCTCAAGTGGAGATGAAGAGGTAATGCTTGTCAGCAAAAAAGGTAACTCAGGGCTTTTATTAATACGCGGTGAGTTATAAGAGAAGGGAACAAAAATGCCTTTTCAGAAAAGAAATACTTAAAGCACTACAAGAAATTTGAAATGCAAAGATGGATGATCGGGAGACGTATCGCGCTGCCATAGAGATATGGAAAGTTTGAGACTAATCGAGGAAGACAAAGCTAAAATAAGACTGGTGCGGACCGACCAAACAAGACGTATTAATCGTCCCCGCTGCCCGCGAACCAAAGCGGGACTTCGTGTGACGATCCTGCACCTAAAAGAAAAAGTCAAAGAACAAGAAATTAACAAGGTTATTGGCACAAAGGGCCGAGACCGAAATAAGGTTTTTAGACATGATAGGTACATATAGCACATTGGAAAAAAGTAAAGGTGTAAGGAGAGGTGGGTGAGAAGGAGCCGACGCCGGCACTGATAAACCTAAGCCATCACCAATTATAACATTGTCAGGGGCGGTGTATGGCTTATGAAGAGTCAAAGCAGCAAGATCCGAAGTCACATGGTAAGAGGCGCTCAAATTAATGACTCAATCTAGAGAGGTATTAGGATTGGGGTAATGGATTGCAGTGTGAGCATAAGATGTAACGAAGGTCAAGCGCGGAGCCTAGCTAAGGCCGAGGGGAGAGAAGCAAGGGTCCAGGCGGAGAGATGACTGCACTGCCGAGTAGAGTGCCCGGTTATACCACAAATTTGACAACCCAAGGTAGCGGTTGTGCCCGAGGTGGGTCGATGGAGTTCGCTGATAATGCCCAGCCAGGTCGCAGTGGCCTATGACCTGCTGAGATCTGGCTATGGTTCCCGCCACACGATTATGCGATCGCCGATGGGAAAAAGGGCCACTGGCAACCGAGGTAAGGGGTGGGTGGTGCTGGAAGAACAGAGAATTGTAGTCGGGCCTCATACCAAGTAGTGCTCAAACACCTCTGGGTCCTGAACAGAGTTTCTCAATCAGGACATGGAGAAAACCGAAAAGCAGGCCGGGGCAAGTTCGTCAAGACACCTGATGGACAACTCATCAAAGTCATCAGGGACATTCATGAGAGCAAGGGGGTCAATGTTGTGTTTGACATTCAGATATAGGTCGTAATAGTTCTATTACTCACGAGGCTGACAAGATTTCGCAATGGATCATGATCCACCGCCGGTGAGAGGCATATATCTTCTCGAGAGTAGTCCACCCAGCCCCAGAAGTGGTGGAGTAGATAAATTACACTGGGTGCCGTGAGATCGATCCAATAATCATCGAGGGGCACTCACTCCTGTCGTCAAGATAAGGATCCGACCTGGGAGGAGAAGCAACATTCCGCAAAGACAATATAATACGCCGAGCCATCGAATGAATCCAAGTAAATCACAATTCAATAAGAGAGATGCGAATCTGAGACACCACGCCTCTGACAATCATTGTTGTGAGTTTTAACTGCTTGAGCACCATACTGAGAACGACAAGTTCTAAGGCTGGGATTACCCATGTAAGACTTTTGTGATTTACGAGGAGGCAATTTTAATGACACGGTGGAAGAAGATTCACACCATCGAGAAGGATATGACTAACAAAGAAATCGGGTCATTTAAGCATGCTGCTACGATCGCTGTGGTTTTTGTTATTAAACTATTGCTCGATAATTATACTATTATATCGAATCATACTTAACAATCCAAACACAATCAAAGAGGGAGTTAGAGGGTTCCTAACAAGCAAATGGATAATCCATATATCGCTTTCTTCTTAAAACCTTCAAATCAAGCTTCTTCTTCTATTTTCGCAAAACTTTGGAACAATTGAGAACAATCACCAACAAATTCGCTCTTCTCAAGAACCTATAACCCTAGCTCTCTCCCTTTTCCAAAACGTGAAAAATACCCATTATAATACCGCCACTTGGCTTCATCCTTTCATCCAATATGCCATGTTATTATCTCTTTTTGACTTTCTTTCTCATTTCTCTTTTGTATTAAAGTCTCTTCATTTTCTATTTCATTTCATTAATAACAATCCTTATCACATTTACACTTTGGCATATACTCTTCTTTTATGATCTTTGGGTCCTCATTTGACAATTACTATTTTGACCTTGACTCTTATATTAATTTCGATTTTATTTTATTATATTTTTTTTTCACTTAGCATTTAAATTCCGAAAAATTCAAATTTAACTTGTGTTATACCCTAAACATATCACTAAATTAATAGAGCTTAATTTGGGTAATTAACTAATTATGCTAATTCTCACTTTGAAACTCTCATTTTTATTACTTTAAACTAATAAATATCGAATAAATAAAATAAATTTTTTTATAATAACAGAAAAATGCTATAAAGTAAAATAATAATAAAATGCTGGTTTTGGGATGTTACAATGACAACTTGTGTTTTTGTCATGTCTTATCGTTTCCGATACCATATTACTAAAAAGATTTAATTATTATCGAAGAGTTGTGGTATATAAATATATCTTAAATACGAGGGGGCCAAGGTAAAAGCATGAGACGATAAAAAAATCCTAAATATATTATAATACAGTTATCAACTAAGCGAAAAACAAAACCATGAAGGTCTTGAAACCAAAGTGAATAACATCATATCAACAAGGAATTTCATTACCCCATTTTTTAATTTTATATTATTTTTAGAAATTAATAGGTGTTTTAAAAAAACTATTTTTGGAACTATGCAATAAAGAGAACATAAAAGTTTTCAATCATGAAAAAAAATTATTTACCAATTCTGATGATTAATATGTTTAATTATTTAACATCTTATCCTTTTAAGAGTGGTGAACATCTGTTATGAAGAATAATTCAATTGTAGTCCAAAAACGAAAGAGGGTTTTAGCAATAATTTGAGTTGAGAAATATTTTAAAAAGAAAAAATAATAAATAATGATATTTTGATGAGTAGGCCACAAAATAGGACCATTAAGTGGTGGTCAAAACTCATACGCATTCATTAAAGGTAAAGACTTTTTTGAAACATTAAAAGCATTAATATGTAGTCCATATTTTAATTTTAGTTCTCACCACTTATTCAATTATCTAGACTCATTCTCCACATACGTATTCAATTTGTGTTAAAAATGTTTTTCGTGCTTTTGAAAATCAACCTTTTGAAATTATTTTGTTTTTGGAAGTGTTTGGTTAAGCTGATAGAGAGTATTGATACTTGATTCACTTCTAATTAGATTGCTTAGTATAGACTTCTAATCAATTATTAATAACTAATTAGAACTAAAAAGGCTCTTGATTGAAAAAAGTTATAACGGCTATATAGACTGCTCATAAAAAAAACCTACAAATCATAGCTTATTATGATATGTTTTTATTAAAATAACAAAATTCCTTTTTTTATCACTCATTCTTTATTATAATATCAAAATTATTTTTATTTACGTAAGGTGTTCTGAACTCTTCACATTCATATCTTTTTTCTTCATTTATAATTATACATTTTTTTTCATTTTTGCTATCATATTCACATATTTTTTTATTTATATGCATAAATTTTTATAATTTCATATACATTTTTTTTTTTGCTATCACGTTCACATCTTTTTCTCTATTTAAATGTACAAATTTTTATAGTTTCATATACATTATTTTATTTTTACCATTTTTTATATATAATTATTGTTTTTATATCCTTATCATGTCTATAAATCAGCCTTGGATCAGTTAGTAATTTATATAGCTATCAATTATACCAAACAACACTCCCTCACCAAATTTTGAAATAAAAAAAAAAGCATGATCCAACATAAAAAAAAAAAAAAGAAAGGAGAGGGATGGAGATTGGAGAAGCCACACCCTTTTTCTTTCTTTTTTTTTTGTTGTCTTTATGGCACCAAAAAAATAAACTCAAAAAGAAAAAAATTTAAAAAAAAAGAAAAAGAAAAAGATAAAAGGAAAGGGTCAATGGGCCGCCGAACTTCCACAACCTTCTAGAATCGCAAAGAATTTTCTACGACTCTCTTTGATAATTTCTCTAGGACTAGGGTGTTTTTTTTTTTTTTTTTTTTAACTCAAAGAAAATACATGACTGACTAAGCCCAAACCACCCCCATCACATTAATCACATCACAGGTTAGTCACCACAATTTGAAAAGGCCACTTTTTTTTAGTAAAAGTTCTTATATTTTAATTTAAGCCTTCTTTTAATTATTATTATATGGGATCCTGAAGCTAAAGCCTTCTTTTAATTCAAGCCTCTTTTTGTTTTCTTTTTTTTAATTTGAAAACAAACTGAACTTTCATTCAAACAGAATAGACAGAGATACACCATTTTCCACTGTCCCCTACAAGAAAGGAGGTACTGCACCCCATATAGTAGACGAGATGAGAAATGATGCCGCCTTAGCCAAAGCATCGGCTGCCATATTTGGCTAATTCAATCCTTTCCTTAGTTATGGTTATTGTAAGATTTTATTGGTTTGGAGTGGAAATAAATGATACTTGTTAAAGCGTAGAATTCGGTGATGTCTTTATTGCTTCAAGTTTAAAACAGATCATTGTGATGGAATCTGTATTCATTTTTTACAATATGAACACCTTGTCAGTGAGTGCTTAGATGATTATCAAATGTTGAAAATTTTACCCATAAAATATATGTTATCTCTTTTTTATTTCTCACATAAAAAAAAAAAAAAACGAGCGAATGAATCGTCTGATAACATAGGTTTTGATTCGCATTATGAAAAGATATCTTTGAAAATAGGGGCATCAACGGGTCTTAAGTTAGGTCAAACCTATATGGGCAACCCGTAACACCAGCCCAACATCTCCCACTCGTCCTATCCGGCCCCAAACCCGACTCGAGCTTTGGTTTGTGGATTTGAATGAAACCGAAGGACGTCCATTCAAGCATTAATAAATCCATTTTATCAAAATACGTTTAATTAATATAAGCGTTTTCGTTTTGAATCTTTCTGGCATTGATTTGGGGAAGCGAAGCCCGTAAACACTACAAATTCAATGCCAATTCTTTTACAAACTCTTATTATTTAATCAAAAATGACATTTTATGTCGTTTACTACATAATATCAAAATCATATTAGATATAGATTACAAAAATAATTTGGAGGTTAGAACTCCTTTTTGTTTACAAAACAATGTTATGCTCAAAAACGGTGAGGATTGCATGTGAAGGAGCATCTTTCAGTAGACTACTGAATGACTCTGACTCTACCGACCTTGGGTCCGCTTTGATCAACGCCTATCACTCGGTACTGCGCATTGATAAAACAATCGCTAAGCATTTTTCGTACTTGGTAGTTCTATCTGATTCTATTAGCATTTCGGTTAATCACGAATCGTGCATTTATGAAAATAACAATGCATTTATACAATCTCCTATGTGTAATGTAAAAGATACTTATACAGCACGCTTTTTAATATCATTTTTCGCTTTTCGGTTTGCGATTTCACATATGACTATAAAGTCAACATTCACGATGGTCCCGGTTGGTGAATCTTGTCGCATTTGTCGTTCAGTGCCAAACATGATTTCGCATTCAATATTCTGATCTCACATATGACTATAGGAATCGACATTCACGATAGATTCAATTGGTGAATCACATCACATTTGTCATTGAGTAGCAATGTGATTTCGCATTCAATATTACAATCTCATACATATGACTATAGAGTCGACATTATAAATGAATTGATTGACAGTCTTGCGCTTGTTGTGTTCCATTAGTAATGTGATTTCATTCAATATTATAATCTTACATTAGACTATAAAAGTGCATTCCACGAGGATTCGAGTTGGTGAATCCATACATTTGTCGTTCGTGTGTGTGATTTCACGGTGGCCAATACGAGTTACGCCCCATGGCGAATTCGGTTGGGGGAGGAATCACGCATCGTGTTGGTCATTCATAATACATTTCAAATCAATTTACTTACATGCAGTAAATTCACTTATAGTTCAAATACATGTGCATATACATATATTTGACAAACATTTCGAATACTAATAATTCAAATCAATATATATATATATATATATATATATATTTCTAAATAGAACGAAATAGAATTGGAGTCATAGAAAACGGAAACAGAGACTAATTTATCGATCCTTGTTCTCATTCGATACGGTCTTAGAGTCGGGTTATCGTCTTCACCCTTTACTAGTCAAATACAATTCTCCACTCGGTGGTTGAACAGTGTCGTACTAAATGAATATAAACTTAGCGTGAGTGCGATCGTTTTTCATTTCATTTATCCTTGTTTGAACCCTCGTGTGTTTGAGGATCCTTAAACTATTGATGTACAAAAACGAGGTGTTAGGAACAAAAATGCGAAATTTTGCCCTCTGTGAACAATAGCTACGCTGTGGCGTAGCACTGCTACGTTGCGGCGTAGGCCCTCGCCGCGGCGTAGCTTTGCTACGCCATGGCATACCCGAGGGGTGCCTTTTTGGCCCCTCGGCCTCACCGTGGCGAGGCATCAGGCATCCCATGTTGCGGCGTAGGTCTACACCGCGGCGTGGGTTCCCTACGCTGTGGCGTAGGAGCCCGATTTCCAGCTTTGCTATTTTGCGATTTTTCCTAAAAAATCCTCAAAATCTCAAAACAAATCATGAGAATCACTTCCAATAACATCCTAAAAATTCATCCTAAAAAAACCCGGCCATGAGCAAAACCCATGAATGGTTAGGGTTTCTAACCAAACATCAAATACAACTTTCTAAGGTTTGGTTCTTACCTTAAATCCCTTTGAAACTCTTTGCCTTAGCTTCCTTCTTCCTCCTTGATCACTGATGAGTCCAAAAACTCATTAGATTTTTAATCCATTTTTCTAAGTATATTACGAGATAAATGTTGATTTGTTTACAGAAATGTGGATATTTTACTCAAATTTTATTTTGCATGAAAATACAACAGAAGCTTAAATCTTAGCAATCGGAAGAACCGACTGCGTGAATCGAGGTCCTGTGAAAATTTAAGTCATGACAGAGCTTCGATTGCCAACCATTCCAGATCCGCGACATCCAACAAATTCGGCTTTGAAGAAGAAATAGAAAACTTGAACAAGTGAAGTTGTGGGACCCCTTACCCGACCCGACCCGTTTGGGCGGATCGAACCAGTCGGGATACCCTTAAAATCGAGCAAATCATATCTTTGAGATAATTTTCAAAATTGGGCAAGCCTATAAACATTTATATTTAACAAAATACATTTACAATGAAGGCATTGGGGCCTTTTTCAATGATTTACAAAATAGATGTTCGAGTTCAAATTGTTTTACATAATGTCAATATCAAAAGAAAACATGGAAATGAATGCATGTCGGAGCATACTCGAAATTTCATTCTTTATGACTCGACGCTCCTCGATCTTGGGTCGCTTTCGATCGCTGCTTATCTATCAAACCGGTACCTGCGCATTGGTAAAACAATACGCTAAGCATTTTCATGCTTAGTGGTTCTATACAAATCCATTCCTCAGTTCCAGCTTAAATCAATTCATGCAATTTAATAATTCAGAACTTTCAATCTTTTGGATGATCAATATAAATATAATACATATACATTGTTATATATATACAATAAATTATAGTTCATTGATAAATCCCATAATCTATTTTTCATAATCAATATTTATAATCTCAAATCAATTCAATTGTGCTCACAAATTCAGTTGATTACGCAAATCAATTCGATTAAAATTCAATTCGGTTGTGCGGATATTCGGATTATCTTGAATCAATTCAGTTGTGCAAATGTTCATTATGCCAATCAATTCGATTATGCCCTTAGCGAATTTAACCTATGTCTTCGATATACAGGATCTCGAGTCAGAAGCGCAGTCATTTGGGGCTGCGAGGCCCGGTATCACATGGTTTTATAACCGCGGTCACGATTTACAGAACAGGAGTTGGTTATAAGCGATCAAATAGTGAACACTTCACGAATCACGGTCATTTGGGTACGCTGATCGGAGTGACACATCGATAGTTGCCGATCTTCTTTATTTGACCCTATTGGGTATACCAATCTATCCTTAATGCAAAATAAACGGTTAACATTCTATTAAGGGCGTTCAAATCCTTTATAGCGAAATATAGTACATCCTTTATAGCAAAAATATAGTCTGATATACTGACATATCATGATCCCATTTTCAATAATCATGTAGTTTTATATGCAAACATTTCACTTTCTCAAATCAAAATTAAATCAATTCAATATGCTTTTAGAACAAACATGCAAAAACTTGAAAAGCGAGGAATAGGGTGATTAGGAACAAACCCCGAAAATCTTTGCACTTTAGTTCAGTCACGGAATCTAGTCTCGGTTGGCTTTTCCTCGCAAATGGAGTCCACTATTCCCAGAAACCATTAAAGAACAATATTATTCGTGCGTGCTAGTAGTTTTGGTTAGGATTGATTTTCATAGATTAATATGATTTCCAAATTTGAAAAGCTATATATAGGTGGATTCTTGACTCAATGGGCTTTCCATAGAGTCGAATACCAGTCAGTTCGGATGAAGGTTATGACCTTAGAGTTGGAGGTCATCGTAGATCAAATCCTGAGCGATGAGCTGACGACCTGGAGCGAGCTCGATCTATCACCTCGGTCAAACATCTTCTATCCTCCTTAGGAATATTAATGTATTCTTGACTCAATGGGCTTTCCATAGAGTCGAGAGATACCGAATGGAGTTAGGACCGAAGGAGATATGACCTTCGAGTTGGAGGTCGTGCGTAGTCAACCCCAGACGGCGGCTGGCCCGGCGGTGACTGAGCGGCGAGCTGGCCTGACCTGGACGAGCTCGTGCCTTTCCTCAGTCTGACATCTAATATGCTCCTCAGGAATATAAATGTATTCTTGACTCAATGGGCTTCCATAGAGTCGAGAACACCCAATCAGTTGGCTTGAAGGAGATATGACGCCCCGAAGTTGGAGGTCATGTGCGTCGATCTTGACGAGCTAACACGGGTGTGGTACGCACTAAGTGACAGGCTCAATCTAACACCTCGGTCTGACATCTAATATCTTCCGCGGGCATATGGATGGATTGCCGGCTCAATGGACTTTCCATAGGAGTTCGAGAACACTTTCAGTCAATTCGAGCCGAAGAAGTTATGACCTTCGAGAAGTTGGAGGTCATGCGCGATCGATCTTGGCAGTGACTGAAGCTGACGGTACACCTTTAGTGACGAGCTCGATCCTAACACCTCGGTCTGACATCTAATGTCACACCCCGATTCTCGGCCCGACCCGATTGGCGGATCCAAACCGGTTTAGGGCGAGAACATATCTTTGGGACTCTTTACACAGCAATTAGACATTGGTATATCAGTCTTATAATATATCAACATCATATACAAAGTCAAAATAAAACTACCACCGTAGTAGTGTTTGATAATCACACATATCTGATACTGAGTCCCATTACATGTCAAAACTATGCATTTACAGTGCGGTCGAGTGCGGAACCTACGGTGATGAACCCTACTCGTGTGTTGGCCACGAAGAATCTGCGGAAGTTCTCGGACGTCTTCTCCTGACCTCTGAGGATTAAAGGCTTGGAGTGCTAGCTTTACGGCTTAGTGGGAAACATATATAATATGCATGTACCGAGTTATAATAAGCATATAACAATAACGGATGCTCGATTACGGCCTGCATTCTCATCTCATTATTTGGGTTTATCTGATTACTTATGCTTATTCTTATATAAAGTACGTAGGTACTACACAGGATTCATTGTGCGAATGTCGTGGGCACTACGGAATTTATCTTTGAGGACTTATATTTATTCAGGTCTCCGTAGGAGTTCTGAGGCTTACTCATATTCAGAAATACCGTGGGTATTACGGATCCCGAGCGATACACCTTCATGTCCTCTTATTCATTATTCGAGGTTATTATCATATAATTATGGGAATGCAGACCGGTGCTAATAAGGGTGTGAACCTTTGAATAATAAGTATCCGAAGATACTACACAGTACAGAAGTGTCGTAGCACAAAGCGGGGATTGCGGTCTGCGAGACATAGTGCCGTAGCACTGTCCCGGGACCGGGGAGTCGCCGTGGCAGCTAGCAGGACGGGAGTCTTGTAGCATAACGGACGAAGTCTTGAAGTGGCAACGCGGAATCTTAGAAGTACTAATCGGGAGTCTTAGGAGCACTAGCGAATACGAAGTACTAATCAGGGACAAGTGCTATGTCGATTAATAGCGGTCTCGGTATTTTTATAATTATATGAGTTCGATAACTTCTTATCTTATAATAGGGCATTCTTAGCCCCTTATGTTCATAATGGATCGTCCTTCATATCTTGGTAAATTATGATGCTTATGTAATCACACCTTATTCTGGATTCTTATTCTTCTATGAATCTACTTTACCCAAGAGTTGGAATCCTCAATCGGATCGCCTAGAAGTAGTTACTGGCATTTTCATGCCAACTAGTCATTTACGTTTTTACCCAAGGGACAGTTTGAGATACTCCCTTTTCCAGATGTGCTTCATATTGCTTTATCTCTTCTGAACCTTTAAGAAAGCTAAGGTGCTAGGGTTCTATTCAACTGGAATCACACCCAATTCGGAGCACGAAACTCAAGTCAAATCGGGGAAACAACCCGGGTTACTCTATATTCAAGCTGGAACCAGAATTTGGCTTGCACATGGCCCCACTTTGAGTGAATTTTTAGGCCCACTTAGGATCAGAATTTAGCGTGCCTATTCTTTAAGTTTGTTCTCCTTGAGTCTATTTTAAGTAGCCACTTGAATCCACTCAAATCGGATAAGTAGACGAGTTATGGCCAATGAAAACTGGTTGAAGCAGGGAAGCGAGGCAGGGTGTACTTGGTACACCTCTAAAGTGTACCGATACACTTTGGCCAAAAACGACCAGAACCGAAAGTGTACCGGTACAAGCTCAAAGTGTACCGCTACACTTCACCCGAAAATGCCTAGAATGGGTATTTTCACCCATTTTTCATGCCTTTTCATCCATAGATCAAAAACCTATCATGAATACCTCCCAGAAACAACTATATTATGGAGTTGTAGCATACATAAACCAATTATAAAGGTTATGTAGGGTTTGTTGTAAACCTAACACAATTACTATAAATCCCTCCTCAAAAATAAGGGGTTTCATACCGATCTTGTGCCATTTATAATTTTACTTCCCCTACTTTCAAGAAAACTTTGGTTAGGATGTAATCCTAATAGTACTAGGTTGAGTAAAGCTCTAATACACTGTTTGTTGATAAATCCTTAAAGCCCATATAGTTCCATATAAAGTCACAGTTCATGCAAGACAGCATCCTTCCATGGATTTGCTCCTCATCTGCTATAACTCTCTTTTATATTCTTTCATCCTCCTTCCCGTAAGCTTCTTGTTTGGAGACCAAAAATGCATTTTTGGTCTCCCAACTTCTCTTTATAATTAAGATTTTTTTGTTATTTAGCATTCTAGCCATTAACTTTCCTTAATTACATTACAAATCTTATTATTTATACTTTGGCCTCTAATTATATAATCCATGTCTTTTGAAATATCCTCTTTTGACAAATACGGTTTTTGTTATTATAATTTGCCTGACTTAGGGTTTCTAAGTTTCTATATTTTATGATTAATTCTGAGAATTTTAATTTATCTGCGACATATGCCCTAACATGTTGAAAACAACTAGGGTATATTTCGGGGTGTTACATCTAATATCTTCCTCAGGCATATGGATGGATTCTTGACTCAATGGACTTTCCATAGAGTCCAAGAACACTCGAATCGGAGTTCAGACGAAGTTATGACACTTCAGTTGGAGGTCATGCGCGATTCAGTCTTGGCGAGCTGGCTGAACTAATGTTTCTTATTTGAAGTAGCGAAATTTCCGATCTACTGTACTCCGTCGACATCTAATGTAACACCACGAAATATACCTAGTCATTTCGACATGTTTAGGGTATTTTGTAAGCTATAATTTGGCCCATTTCGTGAGTTAAATGCGAAACAGGCTGGGCAGAAAAGTTACAAACTTAGGACAATTTTGTAATTGGTCGAAAAGGGCTTAAAAATCTAATGTGAAAATACTAGAGGCCAAATGAAATAATAGGAATTGTTATGTAATTCCTAGAAAGAATGAGAGGCAACAAATAAGCAAACTTAACCCAAAAATGGGTTTTTTTTAAAAGGGCCAAACAAGGCCTTAACAAAATCTGAATTTAAAGACCAAATTGGTCTCATTTGTGAGGGGAGAAAATCGTGAAGGGAGAGAAGAGAAGGAGAAAAGAGAGAAGAAGAGGAAGAAGAATAAGATGGAGGAGATCAAGCAAGCCAAGGTATGGAACTTGGATTTTGGTATGGGTGCATGGGCTTTAAAGCTTTGAATTGTTTTCCATGCAATTGTATGGTTTTTGGTTAATCTCGACCTAGGGTTTTATTAAGTTCTTCCTAACCAATAATTATAAGTAAAATTAAAGGGATAAAACCATAAAAGAGTACAAGCAAGTATAAATCCTCTCTTTGGGATGAATTCATGGTTAATAGTAAATCATTAGTTAGGGTTTAGAACAAGCCTAACTAATCATCATGTTTGGTTGTGTATGGGTCATAACTATATTAGAATATTTTTGGGAGAAAATCATAAGTTTTGATGAAAGAATATCCATTGAAGAAAGATGATTTGAGGATAATTGAGGTTAAAGATGAAATTGAAATGGTTTTGAAGTGTATGCAGTATAGATTTGGTTTGGGATGGAAAGTGCATGAAAAGGGGAGAAATAACAAAATCTGGGCATTTAGGTGTCTTCTACCAGTAGAGGATTGATTCTGAATGCAACTACGATTCTGGTCGATTTTGGCCAAGTTCTACCGGTAGAAGTTAAGTTCTACCGGTACAACTTGTTTTGGTTTTCCTGTTTCAGCCCGGTTTTTGTATTTAGCCATAACTCCTCATTTCTTATCCGAGCTAAATGATTCAAGTAACCACTAAATAGACTTCAGAAGAGCTAAACCCTCTTCAATAAATCTCCAAAATTCTGATTTGAGGTGGCCCAAAAGTCACTCAAGAGAATGGAGTCATCTAAATCATTCTGTTTCAACACCAGACATAAATCGAGATGTTCAGGCGTAACTAATTAGATAACACCTAGAATTGAGGTAAATTCAGTGAAGAACACTTACTTTCTGATGTAAAAGTTATAGAGCATAGTGTCAAAATGAGATTAAGACAGAAAGCTAAATAACAAAGCATTGAGTGTAAATCATTAAGCCAAACTTAGTTGGCATGAAAATACCATAACACAGTTTGAGCATTGGAACCTGATTCAATTTCTGGTAAAGATAGTTATTAGAGGAACAATAATATATGAAAGATATATGATCATATGACTTACCTAGGACGAAGAATGAATGAGTGGACGTGCTATTGGTGTGGCCTCCTGTTGGTGCTTAGCATACATTGATAGCAGGCCTCCTGTTGGTGGCAGCTCTGTTGGTTCCTGACTCTACTGTTTGCGTGAGCAGAGCATGTGTTGATTGGTGCTCATCTCTTGTGCTCACGGCACTCTGTTTTATGTTGTGTACTGGGTGCTTGTTATGCGCGTCTACTCATTTTAAGCACATGATTAGTGCAGGTAATGGATAGACATATGATAAGACCTTTGATTAGAATAAGTCTTAAAGATCTAAATGTACCTACCATATCACGATGCATTGTATTTCTCAAGATTACTCTGTGTAAAGCTGAGTCTTGTCTGTATAGAATCTGTGCCTCTGGTACTCCTTTCTATCCCGATAAGTCGGAAGTATGCGAATAAGTTACGTCTGTATCACAGTGTTTTAGCAGGTACCTGGTGCACTCCGCGTATGCGAATAAGTTACATCGTACCCTGCAGATCGCAATTTGTCTCTGTATAAGTTTCGTAGTACCTCACGGGTACTCACGTATCGATAAGTCTTGTTTGAATAGGATTACATGGTACCCTACGGTACTCGGAGTCTCTGATTAAGCTCGTAGTACCTCAGGTGCTCACGTATCTGAAAATGTTCTATAGTACCTCGGGTGCTCTGTATTTAATTAAGTTACGTGCATCTCTGATTTAGTTACGTAGTACCTAAGAAGAATTTACTCTGTCTACGATTAACTCTTGTCTCTGAATAAAGTCCACAGCAGTCGATAAGTTCGGTAGTACCTAAAGGGTACTCTTGTATTATTTGAATAAGAATCTTGTAGTACCTACGGTACTCATGTATCTGAATAAGATCTGTCTCTGATTAAGTCATGCTGGCAGGATTACGCCCAGTACCTACGGGTACTCTGTATTCGATTAAGTTACGTAGTACCTATGGGTACTCTCGTATTTCATCGAGTTCTGTAGTACCCGAGGTACTCTTGTCACCGATAACATAAGTATAAGTTAACTGTTCTTACTGGTACTCGTATCATTAAAGCAAGTGCAAGTTACATAAAATAAGTATAAGTCCATTAGTACCTAGAGTACTCCATTATCGAATAATAATTATAGAGATCGATGGTACCTAAAGGGTACTATCGTATCAAGTAAGATCGTTATAAATTGTAGATAAGTATATGCTGCGCTAAGACATAGCTAATAAGATCCCCAAATACATGTCCAAGTTACCTTAAGATTGAGTATAAGTTAAAGTAAGATAAGTATATGCTCTGTAAGACATGTATAAGATCTGAAATACATGTCCAAGTTCTATAAGACCAGTATAAGTTCCGTAAGATAAGTATAAGTTCTTTAATACTCGTATAAGATTTGATATACCAGTATAAATTTTGTAGTATTACTTACAAGTATACCTTATAGAATAAGTTGCGTGCTCGGTATACATTCCGTAATTTCGGCAATACCTACGGGTACCTCGAATAAGGTAAACTCCGTAGTATAAGGATAAGTTCTGTAACTCCTACGGGAGTCCTGAATAAACATAAGACTGTTAAGTATAAGTTCTGAATGAGTATAAGTTATGTAACTCCTACGGGAGTCTTGAATGAACATAAGTTTGTATTAAGCATAAGTTACCGCATAAGAATAAGTCTGTGCTCCTACGGGAGATCCAAATAAAGCGTCAAGCTTTAATTATAAGAAGAATACTCGTATAAATATAATATAAAATGAATGAAATTTATATTATCTGGTATTGTTTTATGCGTTAAATGTGTATATGCATAAGAAATGTTTCCCACTAAAGGCGTAAAGCTTAGCACGGGTTTCAATCCGTGTAGGTATAGGAAAGGCATTCGACCAAACATCCTCATACGAGTGGAGCGACACACACTTTATGAGGTTCACTACATGTAGTTTCCGTGCTCTGATTTGTAAATGTAAAAGTTCAGTTTTGTATATGTAAATGGGACCCTGTAAATGTATATAATATTTTGATTCTGTTATAGGATGTGGGCCATACCCACAGGTACAAGTTTGGTTTAGAAAAAAAAAAAAAAAAGCGGTGAGGTGCGATCCACGAGTCTCGCGCCCCGAACTTCGGTTCGGATCCATGTCGAATTGGTGGGGAATCAGGCTATCGAGCATCTAATATCTTCCACTCCAGGCATATGGATGGATTCTTATGACTCAATGGGCTTTCCATAGAGTCGAGCACTTTCGAATGTTAAGGAGTTCGTTGAAGAAGTTATGACCTTAGAAGTTGGAGGTCATGCGCGGTCGATCTTGTGGTACGACAGGGCGACGGCTGCCCAGTGACGAGCTCAGCTCTGAGGACGGCTGAGCTCTTCAGGATGAGCTACGCTCTACATGACGAGTTGAGCTGCACTGACAGTTGAGCTGCATGACGAGTTGAGCTCTTCGGGGCGAGATCTGGCGGCCTGCTTTGGCCCCGTCTCGTAAGGTGACCCGCCGCCCCGTTTGGCCGTTCAGAGTAAAGACCATAACTTGGTCTGCGAGGGGTCGAATTGAGAGATTCAAAGCCCTAACATCAATTTCACAGTGTGGCTACAACTTACAGAAGGACTCACTGCCCCGATTCTCTTTATTTCTTACCCAAGGGTTGGCTCTGGGTTCGGTATCGCGCTATCACAATGTGGCAGCTTGGGAATGACCAAAGTATGGGAAGACCTACCTCTTGGAGTTGTCGAAACTCCCCGATTCCAGTCTCTACTTGCTCTTGTCACGAGGAAAGGGACTCCCTCTTGCCCGCACAGGACCTATGGCCCGATCGTTAAGGAGAAATCTAAGAGAGAGTGAGGCTTCTCACTCTAAAATGCCTCCCGTTTTCTCTTTTCCTTTTCTTATGGATCGCTCTAAATCGTATTTTGAGAGGAAACTTCGCCACTTTCCTACATGTACACGCCCTTTCCTTGATTTTTTCTTCTTTTTCTTTATTTCTTTTTTATATTTAGGTCCTCATTCTCTATTATTTTTCATTTAAGTCTCTTATTTTAAACCCAGAGGCGTATAAACATTCTGATTGACCCTTAGATTCACGAATTTTCAATTTCCATATTTTCTCTTTCACTTGGGTTTATTTCAGTTCAATAATCCATTTAATCAATATTCGTCTAACAATTCAGAAAAATACCCAGTTGGCTCAATTATACGGAATATATAATAAATTTTATTATAAAAATTCCGGGGTATTTTTAGAAGCGTTACAACTCTCTAAGCAAAAATTTTGTCCTCGAAATTACCTTAGTCAAGCGATTCACGGATCTTCTTTGCGCATCAGTTTCCTCGCTCCCCCAGTGGCTTCTTCAGTCTTATGGTTTCTCCACAGCACCTTGACTAACGGAATCTTCTTATTAGTAATTCCTTCCTCCACGAGCCAAAATCTCTACGGCTCTTCTTAAATCTGTCAAAATCGGCCTTAGCTCAATTGTCTGAAGAAGAGACTACATGTAGCAGTGCGATCGGTACCTCAGAAGTAGCATGGACATTATTATCGTGGATCTTTTCAAGTCAGTGTGCCAATCTATATGCTCTTGGACCCACTTTCGATCTTCATAGGGGCGATAAATCTACAGGGCTCGACTTGCCCTTTTTCCCCAATCATCACCTTCTTCCAGGCGATACTTTCAAAAACACCTTTGCGATCTCATATCGAATATCTTTTCTTTCATGTCGGCATATGATTTGTCTATCATTGGCCACCTTCAATCTCTCTCTAATCATTTTCACTTTTCTTGATCTCTTATTGTAAAAGTCGGGGCCAATCACTTTCTTTTAACCGATTAGTCGACACAATGGTGTTACATTTTCTCCCATATAAAGCCTCATAGGTGCCATTCCAATACTTGATTGGAAGCGTTGTTTATACACAAATTCAGCTAAAGCAATGTGTTGGTCGACTACCCTGGAGTCGATCACCGTCGCCAACATATCTTCGAATTTGGATCACTCTCTCGGATTGTCCATCGGGTTTGTGGGTAGACATTTGTCTTGAAATTCAGTTGTGCGAGGCCTCTTGCAATTTTCCCCAAAATCTAAAGTAAACCTAGGATCGGTCGAAATAATGGATATAGGAATCCCATGTAACCAGACTATTTCATGATGTCTGACTCACCTTCTTGTCGAGGAATGAGTCAGTTCTCAGCGGTAGGAAGTGAGTGACTTGGTCGTCGGTTCCTCTGACCCAAAGTGAGTCATGCCTTCTCCTGTCGCGGTGGCTTGACCTACCAAATCTATGAGTGATTCGGTCCCATTTCCACTCCGTATTCTAATGGTGTAATAATCGAAAGACGATGCTACGCGCTGCTCTTTGACACACCAAACACTTGAATTTTATGTGCGACCACGTCTCTTTTAAATCCGGACCACGAGAATGACATTTTAAATCTCGATACATCTTTGTGCTGCAGGGATGGATGTAAAAGATCCACTATGTCATCTTCGATTATGGATTTCCTCAAATCATTACAATCGAATTTACACATACGATCCTTATAACCTGAAACTCCATTTTCGTTTCACTTTGTGAACTCGGTTTCTTTACCATTTCAATCTTCGATTTATCGTGGCGGGAATTTTCTCATCTTTCTTTTTTATTACCTCTAACTTTTCGATTCAACAAACTCGGTCATGCTATCAACTCTGCCACTCTGATGCACCATCATTCTCATATAATGACAAATGGGCATTCAACGCTCGAAGCGTTCGTATTGACTTTCTACTCAAGCGTCGACGCTCGTTGGCCTTTCGGAGTGATAATCGATCACGTAGTCATAATCTTTTATCAATTCCATCCACTCTCTGTGCCTCCAGTTAAGCTCTTCTTTGTGAGGGCAAATACTTAAGGCTCTTATGTTCGGTGTAGATGAAACACTTCTCAAAATACAAATAATGTCTCGAATTATCGATTGCAAATACAATTTGCGGCTAATTCGAATCATGCGTGGGGTAGTTAACTTTCATGCGACTAAGTGTCTTGAGAGAAGCGTAATTTCTACTTTACCCTCTTGCATTAAGACACATCCAAGTCCATTTAGCGACAGCATCACTAAAAATCACATATTCTCTGCATTGGTCGGTTGAGTGAAACCTGAGCCTCGGTTAGAATGCTTTCAACTTATCAAAACTTCTTTGACATTTTTAACCATTTCATACTTTACATTTTAAGACAATCTCGTCATCGTTTGTAGTCATAGAAAACCTTAGCAGATCTTACGTAGTATCACCCGCTAGTCCACAAGAAACTACGCGCCACATATTTATTCTAGAGTGGCTTCCGTTCAAACGACCATACATTTTCTTTGGATACAGGATTCCTTAACTCCGATACTATGTGCGAAAAGGACACTTCATTTCCAAAACTCACACTTGCTGGAGTTTTGCATACAAGCTGCTCTTTCACCAAAGTCTAACACCTCCTAAAATTGTGTGTCGCAGCTTTCTTTGATCTTACACCCCGAATACACGAAGATATCGTCTATGAATACTCGACAAATTGATCCACATGCGGTCGGAAAACCGCGATTCATTGGGTCCATGAAGCCGTGGGCATTTGTCAATCCAAACGGCATTACAAGGAACTCATAATGTCCATATCGCGTCCTAAACGCCGTCTTATGCACATCGGCATCTTTAATTCTCAACTGATGGTACCCAGATCACAAGTCAATCTTTGAAAAGATACTTGCACCTTTTTAATTAATTGAGCAAATCATCAGTGCAGGTAACGGATACTTATTCTTTACCGTTAACTTGTTCAGTTGTCTGTAATCAATACATAGCGAAGTGTACCCATACTCTTTTAACAAAAAGCACGGGAGCTCCCCATGGTGATACACTCAGTCATCGCCCTTTTTTTCGTAATTCTTGCAATTTACGAATTTCAATTCCTTTAGCTCAATGGAGCCATTCTATGGAGTGTAATGGATGCGGTGTGGCTTTTGGTACAACGTCGAATAAGAAACTCAATCTCCTATGTGGGGCAATCACGGTAACTCTTGGAAACCATCTAGGAGAAATTAAGCTATGATAGGGATATCGGATACACTAGGCCTTGCCTTTACCGTATCAATCACATAAGCCAAGTAGGCTTCACCTCCTTTCCGCACCATTGTTTTAGCAGTGGCTGCAGATATCACATTAGATAGGTAATTTGACCTCTCACCGATGAAAGTTACTTCATCTTCATTCGATTGTCCTCCAAAGGTCCTCTTTTCATTTCTGATCCAATTATCGCTCGGTGTTGGGACTGACCCGATCCATCCCGATATCACATCGAACTCACCGAAGGATAACTCAATCAAATCTTAAAATTCATAATCTAAATATTTTTGATGGGACAGAAAATCTCTATATACTCTTATTCCTGAAACTAACACACTATGACGGCGGTTTCGTCACCCAGATGTCATACTCGGTTTTCACTCCTGGCCGATTTACCTAAGTTGGGTATGTCGAATTTACATATGTATGAATGAGTCTGAACTCTTTGAATCCCCATCAATGCATGCATAATAGTATCAGATAGTAAAATTACAGAGCTATCACATACAGTGTGGTATCTTCCACTTCTTTCATTGCATATGCTCTGTTTGGGCGACCAATGCCACCTACTGACGTTTGTCCGCTTTGTCTCGGAACGCACTCGGTGATGCAACACTCTTGTTACCTTTTTGTACCACTAAAGCTATACCCCTGGTCTGGGATGCTGTAAATGAATGAGCTCTAGAACAATCTCTTGCTCTATGCTCTTTGGATCCACAAATCAAAAAACAATCACGCAGCCAAGTCTCAACATTCTCCTTTATGATTTCTCCTGATAGGGCGATGGGGAAGCAATCATCTCTGAGACCTCTGGTGTACTCGCAGGCGCGGTGTTGGTAAGTGTGTATGCCTATCGGTAACTGAGCTAGGGTGTGGAACCACAATGGTCCCAGATTTCTTCCTTTGTTGTTGTTGCGAAACGGGGTGACTTGGATTTTCTTTCACATCTTTTATCCTTTCTCTCTTTTCCTCTTTCTTTACTCTTTCACATTGTGCACATGTCACAATTTTGGAGAAATCCTCATGGCAAAATCGACATGGGCTCGAGATGGTCATTAAGGCCGTCTTCAAACCTCACGACACTTTTCTTCCTCCTCCTGAAGTACCTCGGGAGCATCTTGCTCAGCCGTATGAATTCTCTTTGATATTAGGTCCACGCTCATTTGTCTTTGCTTGATTATATGAAACTCCCGTCTCATGTTGTTGGTCATCGACCCACATAGTGCTTCTTGAACTCATCGAAGAACTCCCATGTAACTCTCATTAGTGCGGTCTGATCACGAAACCTACCCGCCGTCGCCTAAATCCTGTAGTAATGAGGTGGCACATTCCAGCTCTCTTCAGATGTGCAATGCATTTGCACAAGCATTCGCTCGGTCCTTTTGAGCCAATTTTCTGCCATAGAAGGCTCGTCATCTTTCTTTCCCATAAAATCTATCGATCGGTACCTTGCCATTCTCTCAATGGCTATGTCAGCTGATATTTTCAAATATTGATCCACGTGATATTGTTTGGAGTTTGAAATTTACCTCATCTGCTTGTTCTAAGATTCATTCATTGGTGGGCATGGATACTCACCTTCCCTTCATGGGATTTATTGAGTCCACAGTCATGTTAATAAATGAACAATCATGCTTATCCTAATGAACCCGGCAAGATCAGCGTCGAGTCATGTCATCCTTTATATGCAAATGAAATGCATGTTAAACACAATTTCAAAATCGTTCACAAACAATTTCAAAATCGTATTTGTAGAACCGCCCTAAACCTAGGCTCACGATACCAATAAATTGTGGGACCCCTTACCCTGACCGACCCGTTTGGGGCGGATCAGACAGTTCGGGATGCACTAAAATCACAATCATATCTTTGCAGGCGATTTCAAAATTTGGGCAAGCCCATAAGCCATTTATATTTAACAAAATACATTTACAATGAGAGCGTGAGGCCTTTTTCAAAATGAATTTACAAAATAGTGTTCGAGTTGAGTGTTTTTACATAATGTCAATATCAAAAAACATGAAATGAATGCACATGTCAGACATACTCAGAAATTTCCTTCTTATGACTTCGGCCTTTCATCGATCTTGGGTCGCTTTTCGATCGCTATCTATCGCCATTACTGTATTGGTAAAACAATACGTAAGCATTTTCATGTAGTGGTTCTATACAAATCCATTCCTCAGTTCGACTTAAATCAATTCCATGCAATTTAATAATTCGAGACTTTCAATCTTTTGGATGATCATTATAAATATAATACATATACTTTTATTATATATATACAATAAATTATAGTTCCATTGATCATCCCATAAATACTATTTCATAATCGTATTTCGCAATCTCAAATCAGATTCAATTGTGCTCACAAATTCAGTTAAGTTACATAAATCAATTCGATTCTGAAATTCAATTCGGTTAATGCGAATCAGTCGATTATCTGAATCAAATTCGATTGTGCAAATCAATTCAATTATGCCAAATCAGTAGAGTTATGCCCTTAACGAATTTAACCTGTAATGTGATATCACGAGGATATCGAGTCACCGGCACGGTCCATTTGAGGCTGCGAGGCGGTATCACATGGTTTTATAACCACGTCACGGTCCGTGGGCTGTTGTTAGTTATAAACAGTGGAATAGTAAGCACTACGTCTTGTCCTGGCCAGAACAGCAGTACGGAGTGACACATCAATGTTCACGATCTTTGCTATTTGACCCTATTGGTATACCAATCTATCCTTAATGCGAAATAAACGGTTAACATTCTATTAAGGGCGTTCAAATCCTTTATAGCGAAATATAGTACATCCTTTATAGCAAAATATAGTACAATATGTACGCTTGTATAAACAGTAATACCAATAATCATGTAGTTTTATATGCAAACATTTCACAATCACTTTTCTCAAATCAATTGATAATTCAATATGCTTTTAAACAAACATGCAAAAACTTGAAAGCGAGGAATAGGAGTGGTAAGAATAAGCCGAAAATCTTTTGCCTTGCTGATTCCAATCACGGAATCTGATCTCGATTTAATGCTTTTCCTCAAGCATGGAGTCCCTATTCCAAAACATTAAAGAACAATATTATTCGATGCGTACTAGTAGTTTTGGTTAGGATTGATTTTCATAGATTAATATATGATTTCCGATTCAACAAGCTATATAGGTGGATTCTTGACTCGATGGGCTTTCCATAGAGTCGAGAATACCGAATCGAGATTCGGATGAAGGAGTTATGACCTTACGAAAGTATTTGGAGATCATACACACTTGATCAAATCCACGAAGCCGACGAGCTGAGCTGGCCTGGACATTTCGATCTATCACCTCGGTCAAACATCTTATATCCTCCTCAGGAATATGAATGTATTCTTGACTCAATGGGATTTCCATAGAAGTCGAATACCTGAATCGGAAGTTCGAGACGAAGGAGATATGACCTTCCGGAGTTTGAGGTCGTGCGTAGTCAGCCGGGCGGTGACACAGTACGACAGAAGCTGACCTGACCTGGACAGGCTCAGTATAACACCTCAGTCTGACATTTGTGTCTCTCCTCAGGAGCTATAAAATGTATTCTTGACTCAATGGGCTTTCCATGAGTCGAGAACACCCAATCGGAGTTCAAGCCCAGAGGAGATTATGACCTTCCGAGTTGGAGGTCATGCGCAGTCGGTCTTGACGAGGCGACCTAAGCGATGGCTGCACTAGTGACGAGCTCAATCTAGCAGTCGACATACAATATTTTCCTACTGCAGGCATATGGATGGATTCTTGACTCAATGGGCTTTCCATATATTCCAAGAACACTCAGATCGGAGTTGGGCGAAGAATTTATGACCTTCGAAGTTGGAGGTCATCTTGTGATCGATCTTGGTGACTGGTGACGAGCTGCTGCTTGAAGTGGCAGACTCAGTCTAACACCTCGGTCTGACATCTAATATCTTCCTCAAGAATGGATGGATTCTTGACTCAATGGGCTTTCCATAGGTCGAGAGACACTCGTATCGGAGTTCGGGCGAAGAGATTATGGCCTTCAGAGTTGGAGGTCATGCTGCGGTCGATCTTGAAGAGTGGCTGTGAGCGATGACTGCACTGAGTGACGAGCTCAGTCAACACCTTAGTCTGACATCTAATATCTTCCTCAGGAATATGGATGGATTCTTGACTCAGTGGGCTCCATAGAGTCAGAACACGCAGATCGGAGTTCGAGACGAAATTTATGACCTTCCAGTTGGAGGTCATGCGTGATCGATCTTGACGGTGACTGGGCGACGAGGCACGCCTTGAAGTGACGAGGCTTAGCTCTGAGGACAGTGAGGCTCTTGGGATGAGCTAAGCTCTACAGGACGAGTTAGGCTCTGCATGACGAGTTGAGGCTCTGCATGTGAGTTGAGCTCTTCGGGACCGAGATCTGGCGACCTCTGTTGTGACCTCTATGGTGACCCTTCACCCGTTTAAGCGTTCGGAGTAAAAGACCATGGCAGTACGGGGTCCCAGGTGAAGAGATTCAAAGCCCTAGCATCAAGTTCATTGATGTGGCTACAACTTACCAGAAGGACTCACTACCCGATTCTCTTTATTTCTTACCCAAAATTCAGCTCTAAGGTTCGGCTAATGCGCACTATCACAATGTGGCAGCTTAGGGTAGAAAATGACCAAAGTAGGGGAAGACCTACCTCTTGGAGTTGTCAAAACTCCCCGATTCCAGTCTCTACTTGCAGCTCTTGTCACGAGAAGGACTTTCCCTCTTGCTTAGCACGGATACAACAAGCCCGATCGTTGGGAAATCTAGGAAAGTGAAACTACTCATAAATACCTCCGATTTTTCTCTTTTCCTTTCTTATGGATCGCTCTAAATCGTATTTTAAAAGGAGGAAACTTCCTCACTTTCACCATGTCACACACCCTTTCCTTGATTTTTTTCTTCTTTTTCTTTATTTCTTTTTATATTTAAGTTCCTCCATTTCTCATTTTTTTCATTTAAGTCTCTATTTTCACTTAGACATATAAACTTATTTACAATTGACCCTTAGGTCCCATTTTCAATTCCATATTTTCTCTTTTTCATAGGTTTATTTCCAAATTCAATAATCATTTAGTAATATTCGTCTAACAATTCCCGAGAAAAATACCCAGTTAGCTGATTATATGCGGAATATATAATAAATTTTATTATAAAAATTCGAGGTTTGGGCGGTCTGAAGTTGTGACTTGAAGGAGGTTGCGCAGAAAGCGTGGTCGAGACTAAGGAAATAATCAAATGAAAAATTCATGTCGTGACATCACTTTGATGTCGCGGCGCTAATTCTATGAATGATATGCGACACCACTGCGAGTCACAGCGAGGGGATCCGTTTATGAAGCCCTGAGAGTCTTTGCAAAGAAAGATGTTGCAATAGTTTTTTTTTAAATGCAAGGCTCCATTTCAATAATACGCGACACCACTATGATGTCGCGACATACTTTGAGAAGAATTCAAGTGCAACCAAAAATAGAGTTTGAAAGGAGTGTAACTTGTAGCCAAATAGACGCGAGCGAACTTAGACCTTTTACAAGTAAAGTTAGAAATGATGTCGCGACCACTCATTAAGGTCGCGACCTGAAGAACAGTGTGATGAGCAGAAGAAATTAAGGTTGCGACACCACCTTGAGGTCGTGACTGGAAAATGGAAGTGGAAGGAGGAAATTTGTTGCGTGAAGGCGAGGTTGCAACGAGGAAAGAAAGAAATAGGAAACTAAAAATTGTGACATCACCATGAGGTCGCGACATAAAATTGAAACACATGAAGGCAAAGAAGACCACTGACACAATTGCAACCAGAAATCCGATCTGACATGAGTCATCATCTGAAGCGAGAGAAAAGTGGTCGCAACTAGCGTGTCGCTGACTCGGAAGCTGGAAGAATAGAAATGATGTCGCAACATGTAAGCGAATTCGCGACATCAACATGAAGAACCCTTTGGTAAATGAGGTCGCGACCACAAGCGATGTCGCGACCAGCGTCAAGCTGATTCTGAAGACAAGCTGGGTTTGCAACTTAAAGAAAAGTCGCGATCCACGAGCAATCAAGAGAAGTCTATGTCGCGACATCAACTTGAGGTCGCGACATAGGACAGTGAGCTGGGCTTTTTCTTTGGAGTTCCACCTAGAGCATTTTAGGGATTCGGCCCAAATTCTTTTTACAGTATAAATAGATAGCTTTAGAAGAGTAAAGCAGAGTTTCCGTCTTCACTACCCAGAAAAGGGAAAAGAAGAGGAACTCAGTGTATATTTTAGAGTAGATTTTTATTTTTTATTTTATTTTTAGTTTCATTTTCTGGTTTTGAATGCACTTGGTGTGCGAGAGATGAGTAAGTTGGATTTTAGTTCTATTATTTTTCTTAAAGTGATACTTTGAAAATTTATGAAATCTAAGGCAATTTACGGAATTCATTTCTTCTCGGTTTTATTGCAATTCTGAGTGGTTGATGCGTGATCGGTGCTCCATTTCTTAATTCTTTGGATTTGATTCACGATTTCAGATTCTGAGTCTTTCACCACTTACGATTAGGAGAATTAATTTGGGTTGGTTTTATAGAGTGGTGTGAGTTTTGAATGGATAAGTTCCCAATAATAATTACCTAATACCGAGTTGAGGGAATGTATCTTTACTCGATATCGAGGATGCCCTACGGTGACCGCAGAGACGGAGATTCTTGAAAACTTAGAGCATTCTTTTAGGTATGTTAGACTACCATTAGCAGACTGAGCTCTGGTATTTGATAAAATCCCCCATTAAGCTCATAATTGAAGTTGGAGGTGTATTTAACAATATAAATAATCAGAGTTCACCTTAATCTAAAAGGTAAAGTTCGATCACAGGTGTTAGCTTAGATCTAATCAAGGAAAGGATAAACCCATAGATGCGGTTGAGCCACGATTAAGTGGTAGAAACTTTGCACGAAAATCACGAGAAAGGGGAAAGCAAAGGATTACAGTATCAGCGAGGAAATGGGTGTAGTATTGAGAAAGAAAAATGCCAAGATCTTGCGAGAGAATTTGAATACGGGTAGATGGTTTGATCTTGTCCTCGAGAAACAAGGATATCTAATAGGTGAATATGGAGAAATCAATTCCAATAATTGAAATCTTGGACAATAACCAGATCATATATAGAAACGAGCAATGTCTTAGCTAGCTGGAATTATTTGTTTCATTGTATTTCAACGTAGTTTTTAGTTTTCTCCCGGGAAGCGATTTAATCCATTTTATATATGCAATTGATTTTTTTTCTTCGATTCACGTTTGTTTTAAGCAGTTTGACATTATTCAATATTATAGGATTTTTAATTTTTGTTGTTTTAGATAAAACCTTCACTATGAGTTTGAGTCCAAATAGTATGGAATTTTAGTAGTTGGGGTAGTTGATGCAGTAATTCGCTGTAATCTACGTGGGAATGATACTGGACTTACATTCAGATTTTACTACTTGTATGGCACGTACCCTTTGATGTCATAAATGAACCCTTATTTTAATCATGAACATTAAGAAAATTATTTTATCAAGCAAAATTATCAGTAACATGGATATAAGAAGAAGTGTAAGGCTCTTATATTATGTTAATTTGAGGTTTTAGTCTATATAGAAAAGGCAAAAACAAGATTTTTATGGCGCGATTCTTAGTGATTGAAAAAGAGTAATTAGATCGATATTCGACAAAGAAGGAAATGCTAATTTGGACATTTTATAAAGCGAAAGAACAAAAATAGCTTTTGACGATGCTTTACACCAACCACTAATCTTTAACAAGCCATGTTGAAAATATTTGTTTAGTTTGACTAATCCTATTAATCTGAGTGTGTTTTGATTTTAGGAAAACCTTTAATGCATAGGAAAGCGGGTTCGACGATTCGAGCGGAACGAATTGGAGAGAACACTTTCGGGAGCTTAAGAAAGACAAAAAATGAGAAAGCGCGGCTAGCGAGATGAGAGACATGACGAGACAATCGGAGCAGAAGACAACAACTGACCTCCATTCTTGACACAATGGAGGATTTTTGGAGGCCTATTATTCGGGAAGAGTGATACGCAATCGGATAGCCCTCTTGTGGATGCAAATAATTTCGAACTAAAGCCGGCCTTGATTGATGGATTTGAGGCAACATCGGTTCTTGGTCATCAGCTGAAGACCAAGCTTGAGCACTGGGAAGATTTCTCGAGGATGGCGAATCTGATGAAGTGAATGGTGTGAACCCGGAGGTGATAAAGTTGCATCTCTTTTATTTCTTTGAGAGATATAGTAGCCACATGGTATGAATCATTTACCATATGGTTCGGTTGATACTTGGGAAAGTTGGTAGAAGCCCTACTTGGGCGATTCTTTCCCCATCTCGTAGGGAGAAGAAGAGAGATAATAGTATTCCAACAAGGGAAGATGAAAGAGCTATATGTAGCTTAAGGAAGATTCGAGGTTCTTGAAGAGGTGCCCGTGCATGGAATAGATTTGAAGACCCGGAATGGACATAGTGTATCATGCTTTAAATGATACATCTAGGGGCGATATCAGTACTTCATGTTGTGTGGAGCATTCAAGCGAAAAAGTGCTGAAGAAGCGAGAGATCTGATAGAAGACTTGTAGGAAATACGATATGAAGCTCCATCTGAGTTTTCAAGGGGAAACTTGATAGAGGAAAGAAAGGGGTTATGGAGGTGAATGAATGGCAGTCATGGAGGCAAAGTTGGATGCCATAATGCATAGGATGGACAAACAGAAAAGATGCACACTACTCTCATGAAATAAGACAGTAGAAAGAGAACTTATGAGAAGAAGTGCGTGTGCCCATGAGAAGAAAGATTCTTATAGTCTTGAGGAGGTTAAATGCGTGAGCAGGCAGTACCATTTCAAGCCAAATCCTAACCTTCCACTTTACCACAATCGGCATTGAGGAACCATGAGAATTTCTCATATGGTGGAGGGGCATTACGAGGCTAGGCATGGGCGATCCTCGACAAGGATGCTCCCGGCGGCCACGAGGTTCGGCGGCGGCATGAAGGTGAAAGCGAGAAATGAATATCGAGGTCGGAGGACTGGCCATTTTGAAGAACAAATCACTGCAGTTCATGGGGGGGCAATGAGAGGCTGTACAATTCCGCGAGCAGCTGTCACGACTTAAGGAAGCTTTCAAGTCGATACTTTCAAATGTTTGAAGAATCTTGATGCCTCGTTGAAAAATTTGGAACCGCAGTAAGGCTATTATTACTGAATATGCCAAATCAAGCAAGGGTACATTCCACTGGTGACACTCGGAAAGACCCCCAATTTGCATGAATTCGATTAAGAAGTGGGAAGGATTTGAGCAGCAACAAGGACGAGAAGAGGAAAGAAGAGAGTGAGGCGAGGAAAAAGAAGAGACTAAAAGGAAGGAGAGAAGAGCACCCAGTTGAGCAGTGAAGGAGTAATGACAGAGAAAAAGAAGGAAGGAGTACCGGCTTATACGCCTTGATTGCCATTTCCACGAGAGACGAAGTCAAGAAGAAAACGAGTTTTCTAAATTCTTGGACATTTTCAAGAAAATAAGAAATAAATATCCCATTCTTGATGTCGGCCAGATGCACTCTTTATGCAAAATTTACGAAGGAGATCTTGAAGCGAAAGGAGATAAGCGGGGAGGGAATAGTAAACTTGATTGCTACCTGCGGTGCCATTATCCAACAGAAGCTCCCAGAAAGATGAAAGACCCTGGCAGTTTCACCATTCCACACTCCATAGAAATATGAATTGAAAGCTTTGATTACGGCGCTAGTATAAATTTGATGCCTCTATCAGTTGTGCAGAGACTTAATTTGGGGGAACTTACCCCAACAGCAATTACATTGCAGATGGCTGATAGATCAATGACACAACCAGAAGGCATTCTTGAAGATGTACTTGTCAAGGTTGGGAAATTCATCTTCCCAGTGGATTTTGTTATCATGCAGATGGAGGAAGATACCCAAGTTCCTTTGTTGCTGGGAAGACCTTTCTTAGCAACTGGAGCTACCTTGATAGATGTACAGAAAGGTGAACTGACACTCAGGGTTGGAAATGAAGCAGTGCATTTTAATATTAATAGGAGTCTGGAACATCCTGATGTAGATGCAGACAGTTGTATGGCTGTAGGAAACAATAGCCTTCTCGATGTTGAATTGAATTCTGATTGTATCGTGGCAGCTCTATCGATAGAGTGAGATGAATTTTCGATTATCTTGAGAGTCTTGGTTGCAAGTTACGCCTTCAAATTTGTTTAACAAGGAAAAAATCTCGGTATAAGTAGAAAACAATCAAGATGAAGTATGCGGCTAGAAGCAAACAAACTCATGACGAGGAAACTAAATGCGAAGGGTTAACATTGAAAGAATTGCCAGTCATTTTAAAATAAGTTTTAGAACCGAGAAAAAGAAAACCAGTTATCATATCGATTGCATTGGTAGTGAAGAAACGAAGTTCGCGACAATTCACGAGAAAATACGGAAGCAATTGCTTGGTCAATTGAAGTGCAGTGCTCCCGGCCCCCGTTTGCATGCACAAAATATTCTTTGGATGATAATCACGAAAAACTTCTATTGAGCATCAAGGAGAATTTGAACCCGATGATGAAAGAAGTGTTAGAAAAGAAGTTACGAAATGGTTAAATGCGGGTTTATATATGCTATATCGAGATAGTTCTTGGGTAAGCCCGGTGCATGTGGTTCGAAGGTGGATTCTTGTGATCGAAATGAAAAGAATGAAGCGATTCCTACAGGCGAGGATGGAGATTGTGTATTGACTCTGAAAATTGAATCTTTGCAACCCGAAGGATCATTTTCCCACCTTTCATTGATCGAGGATGCTGGATAGGTTGTGAGACCCCTGTTTTTGTTTTCTTGATGGATACTCTGGATATAACCAAATTGCTATTGCACCTGAAGATCAGGAGAAAACCACTTTTACATGCCCATTTGGTACTTTTGCTTTTAGGAGAATGCCATTTGGTTTGTGTAATGCTCCTGGTACCTTCCAAAGATGCATGATGTCTATATTTTCTAATCTAGCAGAAGAAGTTATGGAGATCTTCATGGATGATTTTACGATTAATATGGATCCAGTTTTGAGCAGTGCTGCATAGCACAGGGACGATGCTAAAGGTGCAGAGACAAGAACCTAGCTCTGAATTGGGAAAAATGCCATTTTATGGTTACAAAAGGAATTGTCTTGGGGCACATGATTTCTGTAGCAGGGCTTGAGGTAGACCAGGCAAAAGTTTCAATTATAAGAAATCTAATGCCACCCACTACAGTCAAGGGAATTAGAAGTTTCTTAGGACATGTTGGATTTTATAGAAGATTTATCGAAATTTCTCAAAAATTGCTAGACCACTATGCAGATTCTTTGGAAAAAAGATACTAGTTCTATTTTGATGAATCACGCCATAATGCATTTGAAAATCAAATCAAGCTAGTTGAAGCTCATCATGGCAAAACAGTTAGAGCAGAGAATTTGAAATCATGTGTGATGCCGGTGATTTGCAATAGGGTATGTTGAAATGAAAGATGAAAAAGTGTTCAAGGCCATCTACTATGCTATAAAACCTTTAATGAAGCTCAAGAAAATTACTCTACTCTTTGAAAGGAGATGCGATAGTATTTACATGTATGGCTGACCATATATTTTGGGGTCCCGTATTTATTTATACACGCGATCATGCGACAATTAAATTGTCTAATGGCAAGAAAGCAAAGCCCTAGACTGATCGAGTGGGTACTATTATTGCAGGAGTTTGATTTAGAAATAAAAAGACAAGAAGGGTTGTGACGATGTGATGAGCGATCCTTGTCAAGGTAGAAACCCCAGCATGCAAGAGGAAGGAAGAGAAATAGAAAATTTTCCGGATAGACGATTATTCGATTGTCCTCAATCCTGCAGTATCTTGATATTGTGAACTGCCGGCTTGTGGAATTATGCCGCAAATTCATTCTGTGAAGAGAAAAAAGATAGGCGAAACGAGTACTAAATGCAGGATGACCCATTATTGTTTAAAAGATGGTGATATGATTATAAGGAGATGTGTCAGGAAGGTGGCTTAAAGCAAGATTTTACAAGAATGTCATGCATCACCATATAGAGGACATTTTGTAGGGAGATAACAACCCACAAAATTCTTCGATCGGGGATTTTCTTGGCCTACTATTTTTAAAACTGTTTTGGATAAGGTGAAGTTATGTGATCAATGCGAAGAATGGAAATGTCGACCAAAAGGCATGAGATGCCCTTGCAGAGGCGTATCACAGTGGTACGGTGTTGATGTATGGGGAATGGATTTTATGGGGCCTTTTCAGTTTCATTTTTGGAAATATATACATACTCTAGTTGTGGATTATGTATCAAAATGGGTTGAGGCGGCGGCTTGTCAAAGAATGATGCCAATACGGTTCAATGGGATTTTTACAAAGGAAAATATTCTCGATTTGGGACACCCCGGAACTATAATTAGTGATGGATGAGCCATTTGCAAATAAGATTTGTGAGCTCATGACGGATATGGTATCAAATATATTATGAGCTTGGCTTATCATCCTCAAACAAATGGGCAAGCTGAAATTTCAACAGGGAGATAAAGAAAGTCTGGAAAAATGCGAGTTCAGTGAAGAGATTGATCGTTGAAACGATGATGCACTCACGGGCATCTGGGTACCTTTAAAACTCCCATTGGAATGTCCCCATACAGGCTTGTCTTTGGAAAACCTTGTCACCTACCTCTTGAGCTAGAATATAAAGCTATGTGGGTCATCAAGAAGCTTAATTTTGATTTTAAAGCTGCTAAGGAAGATAGGCTACTCTAGTTAAATGAATTGGAAGAGTTGAGAAATGAAGCCTATGATAGTGCCAGAATCTACAAGGATAAAACAAAAAATGGCATGATCAACGAATTTTGAGGAGAGAATTCAAGGTAGGAATCGGAGTCTTGTTATTCAACTCAGGACTAGATCTTTAGAAGGTGAAATCAGTAAGGTGGACTGTTTACGATTGGTATCAAGCACACAGTTTGGGGCAGTGACACTTAGAACCAGCAATCATGAACGGTTCAAGGTTAATGGTCAGAGATTAAAGCACTACCTTGGGAGAAAGCAATTGGAAGAGTAACCCTTAGTTTTGAACAAGGGAAATTGAAGAAACAGAACAATAGCAGCAGAAAGTCAAGCGCTAAAGACTAAAAATTGGCTGACTTTGTGGAAGAAGCTGATCCACACCGAGTTTGTTTTAATTTTCTTATTATAGTTTTAAAATTTATGTGTTTAAAATTTCTAATAGCATATTGTGATTTTATTCATTATTGATTGAAGAGTAGGTAAATATTTTTTTAGTTTCTGAGGACAATGAAGATTGTGCAAAAGAGTAGCATCTGCTGATCAAGCTTCAATCGGCATAGAGACGAAAAAAGGGCGGTATATTCTTCTTGATTTGATTTAAAATTTGTCTTTGATATAGCATGATTAAAAGTTTGGGGAGTTTTATCTTGTTTTTGGTGCTTAAATTTTGAATGTGATGCATAGTGAAAGTTGTTGAATTTTTGCATGATGAAGATGAATTGAGTTGTAGTTGTTTTGATTGGAATTGAATAAATTGAAATTGCTGTGAATTTGAGTGTTTATGTTTTGGTCGCAACATTAATCCAAAAGTTGCAACCAAGAATGCTGGATGTGAAAAATAAAAAAGGGAAAGAAAATTAAAATAAAGAAAAATGGCGAGGTCACGAGGCGGAATTAAGAAGGGAAAAAGAATGTTTTATGTTGCAACATCAAATTCCACTGTCGTGACCACATTTGGTCACAACAAAAGAATTTTGAGAGTTGCTGACGAATAGTCAAGTCGGTAAAGTGGATTTTAAAACCTCTCATTTTGGGCGTCAGTAGTTAAAAATTAGATTCATTGAAAATCATTAATTTAGAGGCTCGATACTTAGTGTCGCGTTACCATGCTCATTTGTCATGACATTTAACCAGTCTATTCACTTCAAAATTCCATTAGGCTACAATTCACCAAAACCTTTAAGTTCTGCATCATTCATTCAGAATCTTTGAAATAAATAGTTATTAATGCAGAAACAAAAATCAATGTCTTGATTGAGCAATTGGTTTAGTAGCTTTCGGTTTCAAGGAGAATAATCGGAGAATTTAATAACTTCAAGAAAAATGATCAATATTCTCCACGAATTCCCAAAACCTTTGTTGGAAATATCGAGAGAAAAATTAGAAACCTCATTCAATTCATTCATGAAAATTTAAAAGAAAATAAATGGCTTATGGTTCCCAAAGAGCCTTAAATCCTTTATAAAAGGATGGGATAATAAAAACAAACAAGAGAATGAAGAAAAGGGAGAATGAGAAAGAGAGTTCAATTTGTGAACACGAGTTTATGGAATGAATGGAGTCGGAAAACAAACCCGATTCCATTCTTATTCCATAAGCATTTGTGTAATCAAGAAGAGTGGTTGATGGGAAGGTGGAAGAAGGGTTAGTGGGAACCCATCAGCCGGAGCTCGAAAGAAAAAGGAAAGGGCTCCAATTTGTTTGCCTGACCTTGTTAACAATCGAATCCTCTTGGAAGCGGCTTCAGTGCAGTGAACCAAATAGGCGGGCGCAACCTTAGAGGAAGAGATAGGATTTTAAGTCAAGAAATAGAGTTTTCTCTAATTTGGTTATAGTCTTATTTGTAAGAGCAGTTGTACAATATCGAAATGTTTTGATATTTGAATAAAATTCTTGTTGATCTCTGAATTGATGAACATGATATATGAAATTTTGTTTTTGTGTCATTTTCTATTTAGCATGATAAATAAATAAATGCCTTTTCTGTGCAAGAATCAAATAAATAGTATGTTCTTTCAAGAATAGCAATTTCGGGAAGAATGCGGGCGTGAATGATTAAGAAAGCTGAATTAGGGTAGCCACACCTACATTGTTTAATTTTAGTATAGATTGCAAAAATTTGAAATTTGGTTATTGCTGATGGAACAAAATACTTGGTTGAAATAATGTAAGTAGATAGTAAATAAATACAAGTCTTGAAGAAATAATACACTTAGGTCAACAAAACTTATGAAACTTTGAGAGGAATTAGGAACATCTTCTAGGAATTCAAGACTAAGAGTCGTAGTCCTAGAACTTGTTAGATTATTGATTGGCGAAATCTTAGGTGAAAACGACCAACAAGAAATGATAGAGGCCATCCTTGGAAGATTGAGTTTTCTAAGCCTACCCTCAATATATGCTTAAGCATATTCTCTAGTTCATGATTTGAGCCAAATAAGCCTTATTTCTTCAATTAACAGCAACTAAAAACCTAAATACCCTTCCTTGCAATAAACTTGCAGCAAAGAGCCCAAAATTATCAGTTTCGATTCGAAAAAGTTTACTATAAAAAGAAAGAAACAAGTTTGGGAAAAATATTTCCAAATTTTACAATGAAGGAGGTGAAGAAGTAAAGCGAAGCTAGTGAAATAGGAATAAGTTTTGTCTTGTGGCCTATTTCCCTTGAACAATTAAGCTCGTAGGGGTGTTTTAACACCTAGTACCCTAATACCAACTGGTATGGGAGTTGCTAGCCCAAAGTTCTCTAAGAGTAATAGAAAGCCTAAGAAGACAAAACATTTGCACTAATCTCAATCTTAGAAAAGAAAAGCAAAAGAGTTCGAAAAAACAAAGGCTTGCTTTGAATAAAGTGCATATAGAGTGAAATTCCCTAAAGAATTCAACATGAAGAGATGGTCAGGCCAAGATTGAAAGAATCGACAAAGAACAAAGAAGAAAAGGGTGAAAGTTAGAAGGCAACAAGTATAGAGAAAGGTGGAAACTGGGTGATTTACAACTTAAATTTTTCCATTATCTACCCGATTACCTAAGCCCCGAGCATTCTGAAACTGAGAAAGGCCTCATTGATTTTAAAGGTTGAATTTACCTACATTAGTAGAATCAATATGAAAAACAAGCCTATGGGACTTTGACAAACAGTCAAGAAAACTCCCGAGAAGATTAACTACATTCAACATGAAGATGAAAGGATTGAAGACATGCACGCACACACACGAGCAGAGACTTGTTGAATAAAGCGTTTTAAATACATTAGTTCATCGAAATTTGTGATAAAAGTATACCATGTCTTATTCTTGAATCCAAGCGAAAGACTAAAATGATCTTTAGTATCTCTTAATTCGGATCGAAGGTGGAATGACAAAGGCGTAGTATGAATAAGAAAAATGACCTTAAAATTTTCTAAGCTTATTTGTTTGAGAATGAGCAATTCTTTCTTCTGCTGTAGGGACAAGCAAAATTTTAAGATTGGGAATTTGATGAGTCCAAAAACTTATTAGATTTTAATCCATTTTTCTAAGTATATTATGAGATAAATGTTGATTTGTTTATAGAAATATGGATATTTTACTCAAATTTTATTTTGCATGAAAATACAGTAGAAGCTCAAATCTTAAGCGAAATCGAAGAAACCGACTGCGGTGAATTGAGTCCTGGCACGAAAATTTAAGTCGCGACGGAAGCTCGGTTACCAGCCATTCCAGATCCACATTTATCCAACAAATTGGCTTTGAAGAAGAAATAGAAAGCGAACAAGTGAAGTCGTGACTTGAAGAAGGAGGTTGCGATGGCGTGGTAGAGACTAAAGGAAATAATCAAAGGAAGAAATTCGTATCGCGACATCACTTTGATGTCGCGGCATGAATATGAATGATGTCGACACCACTGCGAGGTGTCGCGACAAGGATCGTCTGAAGCCACAAGAGGTCTTTGCGAAAGAAAGAAGAGTTGCTGCATTAGTTTTTAAATGCAAGGCTCCATTTCATGTCGCGACACCACTATGATCTTAGAACATAAAAACGGAAGTTCAAGGAATTCTGTAGAAATGAGAGTTTGAAGAAGGTCGCAGCACAGTAGAATAGAAGCACTTGCCAGGCGAACTTGCGACCTTTACAAATCAAGGATTAGAAATGATGTCGCGACCACTCATTTAGGTCACGACCTGAAGAACAGCTGAGCAGAAGAAATTAAGGTTGCGACACCACCTTGAGGTGAAGTGACTGGAAATGGAGTGGGAAGGAGGAAATTTGTTGCAACAAAGAGCTGAGGTTGCAGCGGAAGAAAAGAAATGGGAAGCAAAGGGTCCGACATCACCATGGTCGCGACATAAAATTGAAACACATGAAGGCAAGAAGACCACCGACACAATTGCGACGAAATCAAAGTCGACATGGAAGTCATCACTCTGAAAGCCTTGAAGAGTGGTCGTAACCTAAAGCGTGTCGCAGCTCGAAAATTTGGAAGAATAGAAAGACAATGATGTCGCGACATGTAAATTGGCGACATCAACCTTGAAGGAACGAGCAAATGAGGGTGCGACCACAAAGCGATGCCGACCGATCAAACGATTCTGAAGATGGCTGGTTGCAACTTAAAGAAGAAGTCGCGATCATGAGCAATCAAGAAGTCCGTAATAGCGACGACATCAACTTGAGTCGCGACATAGGGCCCGGTGGCCAGGCTTTTCTTTGGAGTTCCAGCTGGAGCATTTTAGGGATTCGGCCCAAATTCTTTTTAGAGTATAAATAGATAGCTTTAGAGAGTAAAGCAGTTTTAGTCTTAACTCTGGAAAAGGGAAAGAAGAGGAACAGTGTATATTTTAGAGTAGATTTTATTTTTTATTTTTATTTTTAGTTTCATTTTTGGTTTGAATCACGAGCTTGTGTAGAGGCAGTAGAGCTAGATTTTAGTTATATTATTTTTCTTAAGTATTCTTGCCTGAAAATTGCCAAATCTAGACAAATTTAAGATTCACATTTCTTCTCGAGTTTATTGCAATTACGATGGTTGTGCGTGATCGGTGCTCCGTTTCTTAATTCGCAATGCGATGTCGAGCTGTGACCTCTGCTGAATTTGATTACATTTGAATTCTGAGTCTTTCTGCACAATTAGGGAGAATTAATTTGGGTTTCGGTTTTGTAATTGGTGTCGTTTTGGATGGATAAGTTCCCAGTAGTACACAATACCAGTTGAGGAATGTATCTTACTCTGATATCCGAGGATGCCCTGCGTGACACGAGAGACGGAGATTCACAGGCTTAGAGCATTCTTTTTGGGTATGTTAATTTACCATTGTGAAGCTATGGCGAGCTACGAGTTCATTTGATAAATCCCCATTCGCTCATAGTGAAGTTGGAGGGGGTGTATTTAACAATATAAATAATGAGAGAGTTAGTAATCTAAAGGCCAGTTCAATCCCGTGTTAGCTCAGATCTAATCAAGGGAAAAGGGATAAACCCATAGATGCGGAGGTTGAGCCACGATTAAGTGGTAGAAACTTTCTGAAATCTTTGAGAAGGAAGAAACAAAGTTCTCACATCAACGAAATGGGTGTGAAGTATTGAAAGAAAAGAAAAGAAAAATACCAGATCTTGCAAGAGGAATTTGGAATCTGAATTGGCTAGTTTGATCTTTGTCGCCCGAGAGAAGCAAGGATATCCCAATAGGTGAATATGGAGAAATCCAATTCCAATAATTAGGAAATCTTGGACAATAACCGAG